>MJUU01055564.1:160377-195854 GCA_002080025.1 Modiolus philippinarum | reverse complement strand
AAACAGGAAGTAGCATCACGGCAGACCTAAAAATACCTTACACGTTACATTTCATCATTATCAAACTTCAGCCCAAATATGAAATCATTCCAACATAGACATGCTGAGAAAACTGTGACCAAAAATGTGTGACGGATGGACAGTAACGGACAGACAGACACCTCCTCATTATACCCCGTTTCCTTTCTTTTTCATATGATGACTTTTACTAAAAATCCGCGAATATAAAACCCCGCGAATGTATCCAACACTGAAAATCGCGAAAATTTCGTACCGCGAATATAAAGCCCTATACAGTACCTGCCGCTTTTTCAAGCAGGGGTATAAAAATTGTTACTTGTTAGGTGGACTTCATATATATAGTGTTTGAAAAAATTTACTAGTCCAAATTCAAATTAACTAATACTGTATGGCTATTATGGGAAAAATCAAAGTTTTCGTCAAACAGGAAGTATATGAGTGACAGACTTGACATGGGGAAACACAGTACAACTCACCATATCAAAGCTTCAGACCAAATATCAAATCATTACTACATACACATGCTGAGAAATCATTGACAAAATGTTCAATATACATGATATAAGGCTAAAATGGGAAAAATCTTAGTTTTCGACAAACACGAAGTAGATGAATGACAAACTTGAATAAAGCGCTACGCCGAGCGCAGCATGATACGACCGCAGTATGTCGAACACTGAAATTTGAACAAGTGTAATTCAAAATGAATGAGGACACAGTAAAGAGCTCGACCAAGTAATTAGCTGCACAGAAACTAAGGAAAATAAAAATCAGCCCTTATAATTCCTTATATATATCGGAAGTGGTAAACGGTAAGTCAAATTACTCAACATACTACTTTAACTATATAAGAGGAATCCGAAGAAAGGAACCCAATTAAAATCCAATACAAAAATAAAAGATTTTACAGCCAAATATGTGAAAACACCCAATTTTGCCCTTTTCGGCACCTTTTTTAAAAACGGGAGGGGCCAAAAAAACCAAACCCACCCCAGCCTTCCTTTTGTGCCAATGAACACTGTGTTAAAATTTCATAAGGATTGGTCTACTGAAACTTAAGTTATTGACAAAAACAAAAGTGTCTTCAGACAACGACGACAAAAGTGTCTTCAGACAACGACGCCGGACGACGACGACAGCGCCAGACCATAATACGAACTCAATTTTTTTTTTGCAGTCGTATAAAAAGGGAGACAAGATAAAACTCATCATACTAAAGCTTCAGACCAAAATTCAAATCATTACTACATACACAACCTGAGAAATCATTGATCATTGACGAAAGATGTTCTGGACAGACAGACGGATGGACAAGGGTAAAACAGTATACCCCCTGGGGGGGGGTATAAATATTTGAAATACTGATAGACTTGATGGAAGAAATATAAAGGGCGTCTAACATGATATGATATTGCAATATGATCAAACAGAATAACCCCTGCGAGATGAAATTCATGACCTTATGAACTACCATGAATGATTCATGAATATTCATCAATGATACATGAAAGTTCATTATAATTCATGTATGAATGTTCATGAATTTAATTCATGAATTATTCATAAAAGTATTTTATGAATGTTCATATCATGGGTTGTTCATAAAATTCATGAGCTATTTATAAAAGTATTTTATGAATGTTTATGAAATTTTGATGAATCACGAGTAAATCATTAAAATTCATGAACTATTCATAAAAGCATTTTATGAATGTTCATGAAGTTTTGATGAATTGTTGGTTGATCATTAAAATTCATTAAGTTCTTATGCATCATACGTTGTATTAATCTTAAACATTTATAGGTATTCATTAATTATTTAAGAAATAATTAACTGTACTTATATTATATTATTTTAACCACTGATCAGCACTTTATGGAATACATTGTATATTCAATATTCCGAGTGTCAATTGTCTGAGACTTATTAAATAATATTGTGAATGTTTATTAAATTTTAATGAATTTTCATGAATTTTGATGAAGTTAAGTGAATCATAAATATTGTAAGTATTACAGACTTTTCATTAAATTGATAAAGTTTTACTGAAACATTAAAATACTAATGCAATGTTCATCAGTCAGTTATGCTTTTTGAATAATTCAAGAATTTTATAAACTGGATCTAAGATAAACTTAACACAAATGCAGACAACGGACAAACAAAAAACTTGATTTAAAAATCTATTGATAAATTTTATGACATAAATGGTGAATTTTACATCTTTTCTAACCATACCAATCAATTCAGAAGATCTGATTACTCTAGAACTAGCAACTTATCTAGTTTTTCATGAAAGAACAATTTTATTTTGCAAAAGTATTCTTCCATATACTTTACAATATAATTATCTCCCTTTTTAAAAAAATTATTCAAATATAGTAAAGCATTTTATTGGATATAATAGATTCTTCAATATATAATGAGGTGAATACATATTAAATATGTGGAGTTAAAAAGTCAGAGTAAAGTCTGTCAAAGTTGTTGGAATGCATTACAGGATCCATTAGCGAAGACATTAGTATGAAGACTATCCAAGACCTTATGGAAAATCTGCCCTCCAAGGACTAATCATTATGTATTCATAAATTGGAAATCGATATGAATGTTCATGAATATACTGAAGGATTCATCATATGTTCATGATTTTTTGTATGAACTACAGTACAGGCAGAGTCTTATGATGATAAATGTTCCTGTCTGACATGTGCTAAACCCAAAATCTGACAATTTCATGAGGGGTCATAAAATTGTCCTTCTGCTGCACTGATTTTAATTAAGGTATAGGTGATTAGGTTTATTACTTGTTTTAAAGCTATTTTACATAATTAATTTGAAAACAGATAGTAATTATTAAAACAGAAATATTTATAATTTGTATTTTTTTTACATAAGACACAAATCATGACTCTTAACATATTAATATAATTACAAAAACAGGAAAACAGCAAACACCTACAATGGCCAGGAACTACAATCACATGCCACAATTTACAAGCAAACTGCACCAGAAAAACAATAATGAAAACAAGAGACAAACATAAATAACGACAAACATAAATAAATCTCATAAAATTTTATGCAATTATTATAAAAAAATTTCTTACTATCTAACAATTTTTTTATGGATTATGATTTGTAAATACTTGGTGTTTTTTAAATTTATTTTTTTATCTGTATCAAAAAATTAAAACTACATTTTCATAGAAAGTAGAAAAATAAATTTGAAATTTTCTAAATTGTACATGTATAATATTATCATGTGTGTTAATAATTTTTACTGCTTATTTATTGAAAAGTTGAAAAACAAAATGAAATAAATGCAAAACTTGTCAAATTATTGATTAATTCAAATATGATAATATTTATTATTCATTATAATTAAAAAGGCATTAAAATTTTATTTAAATGGTTTTTGCCTACCGCAGGTAAGGGATTATCATCTACTTATCACTTGATCACCACACCAGTCAGGTACATTAATTATTTTATGACCCATGTTTTACGACCCTCAAGCCTCATTAACAGCAGGGGGTTAGTCTGACTTGGACATCTGTCCGACATTTTTGACATCATGTCTGATTGGGACATCTATCATCATATGTCTCTGCCTGTACTGTATTTATGAATATATTTCATGAATAGTTCATAATTTATTCATGAACATTCAATGAACAATTCATGAACTGAAAATTGACATGAATGTTCATGACTTTTAATTGTTCATGAACAATTCATGAAGAGAAAAGTTCATGAACTTTTTTCTTCATGAATAGTTCATGAACATTGCAGTTCATGAACTTTCATGTCGATTTTCAGTTCATGAATTGTTCATGAATAAATTATGAACTATTCATGAAATGTTCATGCATATTCATGAATTATTCATGAGACTCTGACAGGGGTAAAAATGCCATGATGATTCATGATCAATTAAGCTGGACATCTTAGGTGGAAATGAACATTTGTGGAACAAATCTGTAACAGCCAGACCTTCAAATTGCATTGTAAATTTTTTTTGAGGTCGCTGATGGGAAATTCTAAGAAATTTCTGCAGTTTGATGTTTTTAATCCATATGCACATGTAACATCGTGGCAAGATTATAGACACAAAGTGATGAAGTAAAAATCTCAGGAATAAATAGTCATGGAGATGTTCAAAGTCTTAAATAAACTGCTGCGCCAAGAGCGCAAGATACGCCTGTCCACTGTCAACTCGAACTTTATGGCATTGTTGGACCAAAACAAAATTTGATTGAAAAAAAATCACAAACAGAATATGTGCCTTACCAAGATGTAACCATTCAACAAATATCAAATTAAAATGTAAAAAATGAATTTTGAAAAAAATATTAAGTCCAAGGGCCATAACTCTCCACAAAAATCATTAAACAGGAACCAAATTTACACTTAATCCATAATTTATAAACATACAATCATAAACTATATATCAAATCAACATATTCACACATTGTAAAGAAAATGTGGAGAAACTGATGTTTTTCAAAAATTTACAAAGTCCAAGGGTCATACATGTAACTCTGTACAAAATCAACCAACCAAAACCAAATTCAAACTTGAACTGTACATTGTATCTCACCAAGATATACTCATATACCAAATACCAAATCAATATGTCAAGCAGTTACAGAAAAAACTCCGGAAACCTATATTTTTCAAAATTTCACTAAGTCCAAGGGCCATAACTCTGTACAAAATCAACTGACTGGAACCAAATTCGAACTTGATCTGTATCTCACCTACATATAGTCATATACCAAATATGAAATCAATGTGTCAAGCGGTTACAGAAAAAATCTCCGGAAACCAAAGATAACGGAAGGACGGACGGAGGGTATACCATGATACGTCCGTCTTTCAACGGGCGTATAAAAGTGAAAGATCACATTAAATTTAATATTGTTAAAAATCTATCTTTTATTTTGACTTAAAATATATTTGTACTTCCAATCTTGACTGGATGAAATTACTGTTTCCTAATAATCATAATATCACTTTATTTTTCCCCTTTTCTGAAATTGGAAAATAAAAATTGTACTGATTTCCTGAAATGTTGTGTGGCAATTTTTTCATCACATATATAGCTCAATCATCCTTGCACAATCACAAGTAATCCTCGGCAATCAATATTTATGAATTACAACCCCTTTTCTATGATACGAGGTTGAATTAACTGCTTGTATTTGAAAACTCCAGCTTCAACATCAATTTGACAAAGAAAATAAGAATTAACAGCCACATTTAGTTAACACATATATGTTTCAAAGATATGTTTAGTTCCACAAGAGTGTAGAATTAAATTCCATGAACCTCATATTAATAGTTGTACCGTTTTTTTTCTAAGTTTCACTTGATCAACTGTATGTTATTTTTCCCACATTAATGTTTACTAGAATAGATAGATACCAATCGATACCATTTTTTTCTGTGTATTTTTTCTGATTTGTCTTCATATGTTACATATTTTGTTGTTTCTAATTTTAGACCACTGATGTCTTCATGTTTCACATTTGTATTTTGTCCCTTTCACTTCTGCTTCAAGTTACATCAATTCCAGGCTGACATTTGAAAAATTTCTCCTAACTGATATTGGTAAAGTTAATGTTATTTTGATCTTTCTGATCAGACATCATCCAGCTGCATGACAAATTCTTAAACAAAACAGTATGTGTCAGGAACCACAGCTACCATTTTCAAAAAGGTTGTATATTGTGCCATATATTTCCTACTGAGTTTACACCACATTCATTGTTCTGAAATTATGGAAAGTGTCTTTCATGTCTTTACTGTTCAAACATCCGGTTGGCATCTCTAGATCTGACAACTATCAGATTATGTCATTCTGAAAAAAAATCATAAATAAATTCAGAATTATAAAACACATTTGATGAAGAATGACAGAAGAGTGAATAAAGGGCTGTGCCAAGTGCAGAATGATACGACCGCAGCATGTCAACCACTGAAATTTGAACAATTGTAATTTAAAGTGAATGTGGACACAGTTAAGTGATTGCTTGACACAGTAACTGGATGGACACAATAAGGAACTTGACACAGTTATTACTTGGACAAAAACAAGTGAAGACCCTAAAAGATGTCTCGCCCGTCCCTGCTGGCCTCTAAATTGATGTGAAATCTAGGTGAACTAATCAGAAAAGTGAACATGCTCACTAGACTGTGAAATTGAGTTCAAGGACAAAAGTCAACTGCCAGACTGACATGTACTACCCAAGACCAACCTACATACCAAATAATATCAACCTATAGCTACCACTTCCAGTTATTGAGAAATGGACTTAAGTAGAAAAATTTAACGTGGCCACTAGACCGTGAAATTTAGGTCAAGGACAAAAGTCACCTGCCAGACTGACATGTTCTACCAAAGACCATCCTACATACCAAATATTAACAGCCTACCACTTCTAGTTATTGAGAAATTGACTTAAGCAGAAAAACTTAACTTGGCCACTAGACCGTGAAATTGAGGTCAAGGACAAAAGTCACCTGCCAGACTGACATGTACTACCCAAGACCAACCTACATACCAGATATTATCAACATACCACTTCTAGTTATTGAGAAATGGACTTAAGCAAAAAAAACTTAACGTGGCCATTAGACCGTGAATTGAGGTCAAGGACAAAAGTCAACTGCCAGACTGACATGTACTATCTAAGACCAACCTACATACCAAATATTATCAGCCTTCCACTTCTAGTTATTGAGAAATGGGCTTAAAACTTAACGTGGCCACTAGACCGTGAAATTGAGGTCAAGGTCACATGACGTTATGTCCGTCAGGTAGCACTTGATTAGTACTACCATTGGACCAAATATGATGTTCCTACATCAAAGTGTTTTCAAAATATCCTGTATTTAGTAAAAGTTAATGCTGTCGCTGTCGTCCTACTTTGCACGCATATGTCTCGCTTTCGCGACTTTCGTCGCTGTCGAGACAACTAGGGAACATAAAAAAACTAGCTCTTTCATCCCAGAAAGCTCAGAAAAGTATAGTAACAGATATGCCAAATCTTCTAACATATGAAGGGAATCTAAAGAAAAAAACTAGAAACATGGAGGCCCGCCGACAAATTTATTGCAAAAGATAACTTTAGCCAATCATCAAAGGAATTTAGTTCCCTGTCACTCGGAATTGGGAAGGAATCATCAAGAAGTACTGTTACAGATGAATATTCATTAAATATTTGTTTATTAATGGATGTAAACAAAAATTTCCGAACTAAAGTCGCTGAAGCATTAAATATTGGTCAGGTTATAAAATTATCCATGAATTATGCAGAACTCACTATGGTGATTTATTTGATTAACCACCAAGTTGCTAACAAATAGGCCTAATGCAAAAATTTACCAAAGTCACTCAAGTGTAAAATGTAGGTCAAAGTCAACGAATTGTCAAAGAATTTGGTAGTTTTCACTAAGATGAGTCATTTCATGAAAAATTGTAATGTTATGTTATGTAGTTATTAAGAAATGGACTTAAAACACAAAATTTACCGAAAGTCACTCAAGCGTAAAATGTAGGTCAAAGACACTAAATTGTCCTTAGTTTGGATAGTACCCACCAAGGTGATATATCTGATGCAACACCATAATGATTTCATGTTTAGTTGTTGAGAAAATGACTTGAACGCAAAAGGATGAGTGGCAGTAAGACCCATTTTTGGCCCAAGATTTACCATGAAACTAAAACTATACAAACAGATGTCTTTTGTTGCTGAAACATTGAACAAATATAGGGCTTAAGGAAAATGATGAAGCTTTTTTCCATATCAGTTTGATTCTCATGATAATCAGTTAACTCAAAAGCTATATTTTTTGAAATCGTCAGAATTTCACAGATTTTTGCTGTGTTTTACACATCTTTGTGCTTTGAAAAATGTGGGCGCATCTGAATAACAACCTCATATTTAGTCAAAATGTGTAAAATGGTGAAATACATCATTTCTGAAAGTTTGAAGTTGTTGTTTGCATGTGCCCCATGTTCACTTAAAGGAAATTTCCTTTGAGAACATTCAAAATTGCAGATTTTCTGATTTTCTTTCAAAAAGACGGTTCCTTGTGATGTCACAATAACGTCAAAATGAAAGGAATTCGTATTATTATATGTTTTCTTTGTAGCCAGATGTAATAGTTAATATTTCTTATAAATATCATACTATTTTAAACAACTTGATTTTTGGGGCCAAATATGGGTCTTATTGCCACTCATCCTTTAACAAAAGTCACTCAAGCGTAAAATATAGGTCAAAGCCACTTAATTCTTGATGATTTAGGTAGTATTCATCAAGGTGATTAATTTGATGAGACATCATTGTGGTATGATGTGTAGTTGATGAGAAATGGACCTTAACGCAAAATTTAACAAAAGTCACTCAAACGTAAAATATAGGTCAAAGCCACTTAATACTCAATGATTTTGGTAGTACTCATCAAGGCAATTCATCATTGTTGTATGATGTGTAGTTGTTGAGAAATGGACTTAAACGCAATATTTAACAAAAGTCACTCAAGCGTAAAATGTAGGTCATGGATCCCTAATAGTTGGTGAATCTGATAGTACTAACCAAGGTGCATTTAAGGATGTAATAATATTAAAATATTACAAGAGGTTACCACAATATGGACCTAAACGAAAAACTTCACACTGGGACATACGGACGTACGTATGTTACGTACGTATGGACGGACGGACAAGGGTAAATCTATATCCTGTCATTTAAAATGTCATGGATTACTAGCAAACAGTAAAAGGCCGGGTTTTTGTTTAATTGTAATATTTTCTGCAAAATGTTGCTCTGGCAAGATAATCTAGGTGAACAGCAAAAGAGCAGTTCATATCTAAAAAACAACATATTGTTGCGGTTTATTATTACATTCAATTTGTTATCAAACCATGATGGTCATGAACCTGATGCCAAAGGGTAAATAATTGAAATAGATGGGAACCAAGTATTGTGCTCGAAACACCTGATATTCGGTGTGATTTAACAAATATTATATGGTTCGTTTATTTTTCTTTAAAATCACCTCCCATCAAAGACTGTTTTCAGATAATATAATCCTGTTTCAGTCTTGTGTCCTTGACTCCTTATAAACGGGGACTATATATAAGTTATAAGTGATAAAATTTCCAATGTTTTAGCAATTTTTTACATATCGTGAAGTGAAATTTTTCAGCCTCTAGGGCTTTCTATATGTAAATTATAAGACAGGAAATCAATCTCAAATTTTACTCAATGCAAAGCACTATTAATATACCAGCTTTTGTGCCTTTCCATGTCAATGGTTGAGATTTTTTGGGGAAAATTAACCAAATCCCATATTCTATACAACTTTTCTCTAAAGTTTAATCTCATTCGAAACACTTTGAATCTCCAAGCCTTTTCACCGTTTCAATCAGAACAGTGCGATAGAATCAATACGAAAAATGGATTGTTTTAGAAAATGGTATTTTTTGGTTGATAAGTGTTTTTTTTTTATAATAGCTATCTACATTAGAGGAGGACCTAACTCCTTCTCATTTTTTTATTTATGAAAATGTTCATGTAATGCTCGGAAAGCATGAGACATGAAGCTTTTAAACTTGGTAAGGTCTCCTAATACCCACATATACCCAATATGGTAGTATTAATAGGAAACGTTTGTGTTTCGCTCGGTAAAATAGCTATAACTTTGTTATTATTCCGCTTTCGTTCTTTTTTTCCGATCGCAATGAATTTATCGGAACCAGATTTTAGTGACAAAATACTCCTCCTGCATTGCACATTCAATGGTTATCTTGTTAGCACATGTTAATATTTCATTTTTGCTCTTCAGAAGAAAAATTAACCTAGGTATTTAATAATAATTATGGAACTAAATTAAAAAAAAAGTATTTTTGTGGGGCGATTGCAAAGGAAATTTTCCGCGGTTGTTGACGAATAAATATAGGTATACTTTTTTAGTTTAATGCGATATAGCATATAGCCACATGTGTGTCGCCTGCGACTTCGTGTCTATGGCAATTAAAAAGACTTCAATATAGAATGGTGCCACATGAACGAGATTAAGACGTATATATTAAATAACTTAGTCATTTTGATCATACACATGTTCATAATCGTTTTATAAAGAAATGAGATAGTCAAATGGCGTACCAAAATCGGTTTACATTTGTTGGTAAATACACTATGACCACTGTAAGATATTTATTTTCCTGTAGGAAAGAAGAATAGTACATTGTAATTATCTCTGAATTATGATACCTTTTGAATAGGTTACGGATTGAAAAGAGCAAAGTATCAACTGTGTATCGTTATAATACCTCCTAAAAGGAAATGTTAAACCTAATGAATATTCTTTTTTCCCTTTGATTACTAATGTCATGATAAATTGATGTATACATAGATTCATGTCCAAATGTTTCAATTAAATGTTCTTCTTTTGAAATAACATATGATTATATTTAACACGGCAAAACAACATCTAGGTCAAATGAATTGAAGCTACTGAACTAGAAAAGATTCTTATTAAGTAAAGGTCTTTTGAACAGAGCAAAAACACTGGCACAAAAGCTGCAGTCAGGGATTTGTTCAACCTATGTCAATTTCACCCCTCAAGAAATTCTATGGCCGTCACCATAACATCATTGAAAGATATGATGTGTCAATATCCCAAATGAAAGTTGACATTTTCAGCCAGATTCACGTCTTCCCGGAATTGACTACCGATTTTGACATTTTCCTGATTGACTCACTCACAATGTGACGGGTGCTGTTAACAGAGCAGGACATGCTTACCTTTCCGGAGCACCTGATGTCACTTTCAGTTTCACTGGAGTTCACACTGTGAGTGCACGTGCCTATGTTTTGAATGTTGTTATTTCTATTTCTGTGCTTTGTATCTGTATGGCGTCATTTATTTCTATGTCTAACGTCATTGTTTTTTGTGTTCTCGTTTTGGCCATGTCTTTGGACTTCGATCTTTGTAAATTCCACTCCTTTGTTCCTTCGGTATTCTTCTATCGTTGTTTCATATAAGTATAAAAGGCGAAGAAGTGGTGGAAATATAAGAAAAGAAATCGCCCTCCAATTTCAATGATGTAGAAATATTATTTTTTGATTGTTCGTCATAGTTGCATAATCATAAAAGTTATTTCTATTGAAAAAAAAAACAAAGAAACAAAAACATTTTTCAATCTTCATTCAAAATTGATATGAGAACATTGTAGATTGTCGCAAGTGAACATTTCGAATTTAATTCACAAGACGGTATAAAAGATCAATATACTGTATAGTTTTCAAAGTGGATCCCGAAATGGCCACCTTTTGATTTCGACCAAAATGTGTATACGGATTGCCAAAATTAAATTTTTATGTCTTCACTTTGTAACGTTTCTTCATAATAATAATTCAAACACAATCCAATTTGTCTTGCCTATGCAAACTTTCCGAGGTCCCTTAAAGGAATAAGTTTTATCTTAAAACAAAAAAGTCAACAAAATGACCTACAAACCACACTAAACCAATACCAAACTGTTACCATCCTAATATTGCAGTCCAAGTACTTATAAACTTTCAAATCAGAGAAGAAAACCTACGACGGGCAATACATACTCCATGAATTGTTATTATCACCCGTAAGCTAAAATCAATAATTGAAGTTCACTTTCTCCCTAGCTAGAAACTTGAAAAAAGTGGATCCTGGAAAAGGCCATATATAGAATTCATTTCATAATATTAATACGATGCAGAAATGTATATTCAACAAATCTTCCAAGTTATGCTTCCACCCATGCCCTTTGAGACAGTTTATGTTGTTTTCTTCAATTTCATGTATTTTTAACAACATATAGAGACTGTTCTAAAACGATGTTTTCGCAACAAAACAACAATTGTGCATTTCCCTAGTAAACGTTCTATATAGTAGTTGTTGCGACACAAGACACATATTAAATGAAATGCTAAAACAAAGGCGCAAATATCACAATATGCACAAGTTTGATCTTCTTATTCCCGTTGCTATGCCATCGAGCATTTTGTTTATTTGAACATGCTTGGGTTATCAGATTTACAAGGGGGGACAATTTATGCGAAGTACTTCCCCGCCTGATATTATGTACTTTCATTTTATGCCCACTTTTCATGAATTTCAACTTTTCATAAATAAGATGAGGCCAAAAAGGACAAAACTATGTCTAAAACAAAAATATTCAAAGATCTGTTTTTTTTTGTCCATTTAAAAGTGATTGTTTGTTCATTTAGAACATATAAACATCATGTTAACATGTTTAATATATAAGAAAGGACATTAAAAGACTAAAAACAATTGCAAGCATATGATATGAAATATACACTGAGTTCAGTAGACCATTGAAATTACATAAATTCGAAAAAAAAAATCTTAAAATTTACGTCAAAATTTTGAAGGAGTAGAGGTGAGAATTTTTTTATTTTTATATCATATTGGGTAAAGTAATGATACCAATGTGTTTGTAAATTTTAAACCATAGGCTTTATCAATTTTTCATAAATGACAGGTACAAATCAACAAATTGAAGCGATTGAAAGAAAAGCCTTGGTCAACAAAGAAATTTTCCCAAATTTCGTTTGGTGGGTCTAAACAGGGGCCTGTTCCAACATTGCATGCATGTAATTTTTATGTTAACATGTTTTTGTTGAAGGTGAGATGTAACCAGACTTCAAAATATGGCTTTGGTTCATAGGTTAGGGATGCATGGAGATTATTCCAGCCTACGGACTTTTAAGTCCTGTGGGACTAAACTTGAACCCGAAAATTATTTTCAAATGTACAGTTCTTGTTTTATCTTAAAGCCGACATAGTCTAATAAACAGCCATGGTTATGTTTTAAGTATCTATTGCATAATGAAATAATACTTTAAAAAATGCGCTTGGCTTTAGTTTAGATCCATACGTGCAATTACCTATTGGTTGTGAGTTTTCTTTAATAAACGTATTCTGGTGTTTGTTTCATCTTCTGTTACGACTGCAAAGTTACTTAAAAGATTTTGTTCTTATTTTTCTGTTTGCTTCGTAACTAATGTTTCAATTTTGTAAACACAAGTACAGCTTATTGGCATTTCTTTTTTACCAATCTAGAGGACGATAAACTTTTTATGATCGTTCTTACCTGTCTTTTATATGAATTTTTATTTTTACAACATGGAAAATTGTTTGTATTCTACTGTTTTAAATGATTATGAATTCCATTACATGTAGATTTGTGATTGTTAATTTTTCTCCATTACATACTTTTAAAAATAGATTACGCTAACGTGTTTGATTATAATTAAACTTCATGTTTCATCATATTAAATGTAATTGAATATTGATATTCATGTATACATATCACTGCACACCTGGGTTTTATGCACCTTTTGTTACAAGTTGAGAACCAGAATTTGGACACAAAACTGTAAACAATCTATTTTGTGTTCTATAAAGTAGAAACGACAAGAAATTAAATGTTACCTTACAAACTGAATGCCCTACAAAATTCAAAGATGATATAATTAAACCCAGAAACCTTAAAATCACCACCACCACCACCACCATAGGCTATTATTCCACCACCACCACCACCCAGATACACTGAAATCACCATTTTATCATTACAATACTATGACATCTTCCTGTTTTACTAAAACCATATCATGAAATCTTCCTTTTACTAACACAATACCATGACATCACCATGGTTACTAAGTAAAAACTTTAAACTAATGTATCACTTAATGTTGATCTTATATCATTTATACTGGTATTTATTGTTCATAGTGTCTTCATTATCGATTTGTTTAAATATTTTGATGTGATTGTGTCATTCTTAACAAACATTTAATGGTTTATTTAAGTTTTGTTTCCATTAGTGTCAACAAGTTTTCGCGTTTGTTGTATTTATGTTCATATTTCACGTTTCATCTTACGTTTTCATGTCAAGTTTGCATTTATCTTCATAATTTGTTGTAATTATGTTCATATTTTACATTTCATATTGTGTTTTTGTGTTAAAGTCTTCATAAACATCGATGTGTTTGATGTATTGCGTCACATTATCTTGTTAGTTTGTATTTTCATGTACAAATTTGCATTTCTTTTCATAATTTGTTGTAATTATGGTCATGTTTAATGTGTAATGTTGTGTTTTCATATAGAAGTTTAGATTTATTTTCCAACGTTGTTGCATTTATGTTCATATTTAACATATCATATCAAGTTTTCATGTAAGAGTTCACATGAATATGGTTAAAGTATGATGTTTTGTTGTGTTAGTGTTCATGTTTAATGTATCTTGTTATGTTTTCATGTAATAGTTCACATTTATTTTCATAATTTGTTGTCTTTGTGTTCATATTTTACATTTCATTTTGTGTTTTGGTGTTCAAGTTTGCATTTGTTGTCATTTATTGTTGTGTTTGTCTTCATACTTAACGTTGTATTTCGTATTTTGGTATAAACATTCATGTCAATGTTTGTATGTTTGTTCAATTTTTCTGTTTTCAATGTTCAATCAGTTCGTATTTGGTGTTCACATATATATGTTGTATCATTTACTGTTGATCTTTTACTATTAATGCTTGAATATATTGTTCATATTGTTTGTAATATCAATTAGTTTTCATATTTTGTGTCGCTTAATGTTTAATATTGAACATTTCTACTTGTATTTGGTGTTCACATCAGTGTGTTCTCATATGTTATTGAAATATGTTCATGTTTTAACATTAATGCTTGTATTTTTGTTCATATTTCATGTTACATGTTGCGTTTTGATATTCAAGTTCTCATGAATTTGGTTAATCTATAATGTTTTGTATCATATGATTGTGATATTTTGCCTTTTGTGTTTGTGTAAATATTCATATCAATGACTATATGTTGTCAATTCATTGGAGATTTCAAGTTATATTTCAGTTTTATCATTCAAGTCCATATGAATGTCGTTTAATTTTGATATTTCAATGTTTCTGATTATATTTTTGTTCATATCAGTGTTAATATATCACTTTATAGTTATACTTACGTTAGGTGTATGATTTGATGTTCATATTCGTGTTAATGTTCATATGTTTACATGTCCTGAATCAATTCATTGTCATTCTTTGTTTGGCTTACATTAATATTGTTAAGTTGTCATGCTCTGTTCGTATTTTGGTGTTCAAATTCATATGTTGTATAATTTCATGTTCATGTTTTACCATTAATGCTTGTATTTTTGTTCATATCTCATGTTACATGTTGCGTTTTGATATTCAAGTTCTCATGAATGTGGTTAATCTATAATGTTTTGTATCATATGATCTTGATATTTTAAGTTTCGTCTTTTGTTTTTCATATCAATGACTATATATTGTTATAATGTTTGTCAATTCATTGGAGATTTCAAGTTGTTTCAGTTTTATCATCAAAGTTCATATGAATGTCGTTTAATTTTGATATTTCAATGTTTCTGGTTATATTTTTGTTCATATCAGTGCTAATGTTCATATGTTGACATGTTTTTTTATAGTCATACTTAACGTTAGGTGTATGATTTGGTATTAATATCCGTATCAATGTTCATATGTTTACATATCATGCGTCGTTTAATGTTCATAGTTCAATGTTTCTATTCGTATTTGGTGTTCACATTCAAATGTTGTATCATTTAATGTTGATCTTTTACCATCGATGCTTGTATTTGTTGTTCAAATTGATTTAATATTAATTTGTGTTCATAGTTTGTATTACTTTATGTTGATATATAAACGTTTCTGTTTATATTTGTTGTTCACATCAGTATGTTTTCATAAGTTGTTACAATTCAAGTAATCCTTTATCATTGATACTTTTATATTTAGTTCATTTTGTCTCCAGTGCCAAATTGTTTTCATATGTTGTGTCACTTCATGTTGATGTTTAGACTTTTTTATAAGTATTTGTTGTTCATATCATTGTGTTTTGCTATTTTAAGTTCATAGTTATGGATAAAATTATGTTCATATCAATGTCATTGATGTTTTGTGTCAGTTCATAGTCATAGACGTTTCATTATGTGTTTTCAATGAAGTATCCATCAGTATAGTTAGGGTAACAGATCTGATAAGGGTAAGGGTTATACATAAGGGCTAGGTTACTGTTATATATATTAAAGTTATGGTTACTGTTATATACATAAGGGTTAGTGTCATATACATTAGGGTAGGGTTATATACATTAGGGTTGCTGTTCTATATATAAGGGTTAGGGTTATGTACATATGGGTTAGAGTTACTGTTATATACATAAGGGATACTGTTATTACACAAGTGTTAGGGTTACTGTTTTATATATATAAGTGTAACTGTTGTATACATAAGGGTTAGGGTTACTGTCATGTATTTAGATTAGGGTTATGACTATTGCTATATACATCAGTGGTAATGTTACTGTTATAGGGTAAGGGTTAATGTTAGGGTTACTGTTCTATATATAAGGGTTAGGGGTACTGTTATATACAATAGCGTTATGTTTATATACGTAAGGGTTAGTGTAATTTACACAAGGGATACTGTTATTACACAAGTGTTAGGGTTACTGTTATATACATAAGTGAAACTGTTGTATACATAAGGGTTAGGGTTACTGTCATGTATTTAGATTAGGGTTATGACTATTGCTATATACATCAGTGGTAATGTTACTGTTATAGGGTTAGGTTAATGTTTGAAGTGGAGGTTAGGGTTACTGTTCTTTATATGAGGGTTGGGGTTACTGTTATATACAAAAGCGTTATGGTTATATACGTAAGGGTTAGTGTAATTTACACAAGGGATACTGTTATTACACAAGTGTCAGGGTTACTGTTATATACATAAGTGTAACTGTTGTATACATAAGGGTTAGGGTTACTGTCATGTATTTAGATTAGGGTTATGACTATTGCTATATACATCAGTGGTAATGTTACTGTTATAGGGTTAGGGTTAATGTTTGAAGTGAAGGTTAGGGTTACTGTTCTATATATAAGGGTTAGGGTTACTGTTATATACAATAGCGTTATGGTTATATACGTAAGGGTTAGTGTTATTTACACAAGGGTTAGTGTTATTACATATATGTTAGGGTAAGAGTTATATAAAGAGGGTTAGGGTTATGCATAAGGGTTAATGTTATAAACATTAGGGTTAGGGTTACTGTTGTATACATTAGCGTTATTGTTATATACATAATAGTTACTGTTATATGCATTAGGGTTAGGGTTATATGCATAAGGGTTATGGTTATAAACAATAAGTTAAGAATTACTGTTATATACACAAGGGTTAGTGTCATATACATTAGGGTAGGGTTATATACATAAGGGTTGTTGTTCTATATATAAGAGTTAGGGTTATGTACATATGGGTTAGAGTTACTGTCATATACATAAGGGATACTGTTATTACACAAGTGTTAGGGTTACTGTTATATACATAAGTGTAACTGTTGTATACATAAGGGTTAGGGTTACTGTCATGTATTTAGATTAGGGTTATGACTATTGGGGATGATACCATTATTAACGTTAGTGTTTGTTTGAAAGCTTTATGTTAGGTTATCATTAATTAATAAATAAAATGATTTTCAAGTGTAAGATCAGTATTATTTAAATCTTTTATGTTAGGATTACATATATATTAATGATTAGTGATAAGTTATGGTTCAGATTAGGGTTTTTATTAGGTTAAGTTGGGGTAAGGTAGTTCAGGTTGAGAAAAATAAATCATAAAGTTGTTGGGATAGCTAAATATTAGCAAAAATAAAAATAACATTAAAAAAAAAATAAATATTATAATCATGAAAAATCAATAGAAAGAAAAAAAATTAATAAAAAGTAATAAGTAAAATAAATAATTATAAATATTGGTAATAATAATGGTAGTTAATAAATAAAAATAATAAATAATAAATTTAAAAGGAAATGAAAAATAAAATAAAAGGAACAATAAAAATAATTAATACAATAAATAAAATATTAATTAAAAATATCAATAAGTAACTCATAGATAATGAAAATAATAATGAAATAATTAATTATAATAAAAAAATAATAATAAAAATAAAAAACAAATAATAATTAAAAATGAAATAAAAATTTAATAAGTTAATAATAAAAGTAAATAATAAATATTGTTCAAAATAATAATTAAATAATAAAATAATATAAAAGAATATTAAGAATAAAAATAAATAATAAATTGAAAATGAAATAAAAAAAATAATAAAAGTAGTAATAAACATAATTAATAAAGAAATATTTGAAAAAAAATTATAAATAAAATAAATAAATATGATAATAAAAGTAATAATAAATAAAAAATAATTATAAAGTTAATTTAAAAACGAATGAAATAAATTAAAAATGATAAATATTAAATAAATAAAAAAATAATAAATAAAATAAATAATTAATAATATAAATAAAATAAATAATCAATAATATAAATGAATTAAATAAAGAAAAATAAATAAATTTTAAAAATAAATAAAATAATATTATAAATAAATATAATAATAATGAAAAATAATAAAAAATACAAATGTATAATGAAAAAGAATAAACTATAAAATACAAATAAAAAATAAATAAAAATAAAAGTTGTCATAGCAACTTAGATTAGAGATAAAAGGGAGATAACAAGAGAATATTAAAATAATATTCGAAAATAAAATAATTAATATAGAGTTGTCATAGCAACTTAGGTTAGGGTTAGAGGTTGGATAAAGGAATAATAGCATTAATAAAAGCAGAAGTCACTAAAAAAGATAGTTAGAGTTAGTCATGAACAAAAGACAACAAAATCAAGAAACGAATGTATAAGGATTGAGAGAACAAAACATAAATAATATATAATACATAATGTCTTGGGTAAGAGTGGAAACTTAGAACAAAGGGTTAAAGTATGACTAAGAGAACATGACATATAAAACACAATGACCAGGGTCAAAATAAAGGTTAAGGTTAGATGGGTAAGGGTAAGCCATGAACAAAGACAACAGTACTGATCTAACAACAGAAAAGTTAGGGTTAGTACAAAGATAAGTGCAAGGATAAAGGTTATGATAAAGACGAGACCAGTGGACATTGACAGAAGTAGGGCGATACCAAAGTAGAAAGTAAAGTTGAAGGCGAGACCAAAGAAAGTACCTTGAATAGAGGTAGGGCGAGACCTGTGACAACACTATGGACTAGTGAAGTCAAAGCCGAAGGCGAGGCACTCAAGACGAGGCAAAAAGGTCAATGACACACTTAGCGCCTCGTCAATAACGATTGCAGTGCCCTCTATAGGGGTCAAAGGTCCAATAACGATTGCAGCGCCCTCTATATTAGCACAAAAATTCGCTCCTGAACTAATTTGCATATTTTAGGGAAAATTAGCGGAAAATGAAAATATTTTACAAAGAATGCACTATGGGGGTCCTCGACAAAAGTGATCTGAGGTAACGCGTTATACTACTCTTGGTCATCATGTTAATTATGACATTTTTTTTTTCTTCAGCTGATTAATTTATCCATTTATGGAACCATGGTAATTATGACCCCGTGTGGTTAACAGTGGTCATCATGTTATTGTGAAATTTTTTTTTTACTCCAGCGGATTTATTCATCATTCCAATTATGGAACCATGGTAATTAGGCAAGTGGCACCGTCTGAGCACATCGTAAGGAACTACCAGCACGTTTGAACCGCATTAAACTTTAAGAACCAGGCAAGTGTGTGGTCAAGGAAAAGAACTATATGCGAATCACTATTTGGAGGGACAAAAACATTATGATACTGTCAAATAATTCTCATGGTGATCCTCACAAAGTCAACCGCAGACAGAAAGATGGTACCATCAAAAAGGTGCCTTGTCCACTGAGAGTAAAGAATTATAATATGTTAATGTATGATGTAGATAATGCAGATAGATTTAAGTCTACTTACAATATAATCAGGAAGTGTTTGAATAAAATAAAAAACAGAATACTAAAGTTACTGTGGATTTAATTCTACAAATGTGCACTTTGAAACTTCATTGCAGCTAAAATCAAAACATTTGGAAATCTATAAACCGAAATGTGTGTAAAAGCTAACAAAGCATAAATTGCCAATAGGATCTAAAAAAGGAAAGCCAATATCAGCCGAGGACAAACCTATACAGGAAGGAGATACTCCTTAGTTTTAAAAAAAATCTTAAATTTACATAGTGCAAGTTTTCAAATAAAATCGGTTTTTGGCTAGCGCCGAAGTACTGGGTTGATGAATACCCTCGGCGACTTACAGTCCACCAGCGGTGGCATCAGCCAAGTGGTAATTAATAAAAAAAAAGTTACTATGAATTTCATTCTGCAAATACATATTTCAGTGCAGATGAAATCAAAACATTTGGAAATCCATAAACCGCAATACATGTAAAAACAGACAAGAAAATCAATAACCAGTAGGATCTAATAAAAGGCTATGCCGAGCGCAGAGTGTCGACCCCGTCAAGTGTAATTTAAAAGTGAATATGGAAACATTTAAGAGCTGGTCGCAGTAAGTAGATGGACACAATAAGGATCTTGATACAATTATTAGCTGGACATAAACTAGGGAACATTAAAATTAGCCCTTCTGAACCCTGGGCCCAGTTGTTCAAAAGTGTCGTTAATTTTAAATGTCGTTAAGGTTAACGAGCCTTTAAAATATAACAATGTCGCTACCTACAAATGCGTTAAAGTGTTTTGTTCACTACAATTTAACGACTGTGCCAACTAACGCCATGTTAGCAGTCGTTATTTTGTTTGTGTTAAACTTTTTCCCATAATGCCCATACAATCTTCACTACCTGTTATATTTCCGAGATGGCTGAGGAGACACAAAAAACTACCTAGGGACAGAGAAGCAAATTTTACTAAACTTCAGGCTGAACTTATCAGTGAAAGGGTCACCAGTGAACTTGAGCTTCTCAAGTGAAAGCTTAATATTGAGATAACAAACCAAAAAGAAAAATGAAATGTGGAAACAGATCACTAAAGAAGTAAATGCACTGGGTGTCTGCATCAGAACGGAAGCAGAAGTCAGAAACAAATACCGCTATATCTGTAGGGGCACAAGGGAAAAATTTAGTTTGGTGAGAAAGGAGACAGACAAGACAGGAGGTGGGCCTCCTCCTTCACAACTTACTTCGGTAGAGGCCAATCTTCTCAATGTTATGAAAGCTACAGCTTCATGCATTGGTGTTGTAGGTGGAATGGAATCAGATATAATTTCTGATAACCGTGAATATAAACAATACCTACAAAATCTAATCATACTTTTTCTATTTCATTTATAGTAATAAAATCAAATCATTGTGATTATACAATGTAGTATCCTTTACTTGACTGTGTCGATGTTGCCGACACACGGCATGCATTTTACACAGCTAATTCCTTTTAAGAACTACTTACAAACGTCGTTGGCGACAGATTTATTCAGTTTGTAAAAAAGTTGTTAAAAATAAGTATGGTAAAATAAGTTTATTCTATCCAATTTTTAAATTTCATCAAATCTGATCTATTTATCTTAAATTGTTTATCTTACGATTTTATCTTTTAGAAATTATTTTTATCTGTACATAGCCATACGTTTTAAACAACTGTTTAAGTTATATATTCATGATATAATCAACAGTTCACGCCACGATATAGCTGAAATATTGCTGAAGTTCGCGTTTAACAGCAATCAATCAATCTTATATTCCAGAAAAGAAGTCATGCATTTTTGAGGAAAAGATGGAGTATATATATATTATTTGCCATATCCTGGATGTAAATCAGAATCTGCAGAAAAAAAGTTCCAGGAATAGTTAATTATTGAAAAATGTATTTAAATCTGCTGAAAATTTTGATGTATTTTGAATATCCAACAGTCTGTTAAGTTATTGGCAAATAGTTTGTGTTTGCTCAAAATGACATATTTTTATACCCCGCCCTACTACGTGTGGCGGGGTATAAAAAGTTGCAATAGTAACGCGTTTGAATTGATGAATATTCATTGTGGGATTTAGATGCAAGAAAATAAGTGACGTATATTATTATATACATTTGTTACACCAATTTAGTATTTAGGCGCACGCAAAAAGGGCCGTCGTATTGGGGTATGGCACAGTCGTAGATGCCTGTTGCCCGAATAACTTATGTTGATTGATTAATTAGCGTTTATCATCTATGAGCAATGTTTCAGCTATATCAGGACGAGAGAACGTTAATCAGTTCAGTCAAATTTGTGAGTAAAAGAAGAAACGACTTTTAATTGCCACTGGAAAAATGATGAAATGGGTAGAGGCAGGAAATTTAGCCTTCCATACGACATCCAATGCCTCTGTTCTCTTTAGAGAAATATAAAGGGGTCTTTGTACTGAATGGAGCATGGTGTTTCTCCACACAGTTTAGCTACAATGGTTCGCGGTCAGGCTTTCCGTATTATGACCTAACTACTCCACATACACAGGGCATTCCCCTTTCCAACAACTGGGGACGCGCCCGGTAGCTCGTCATTTTGAATTTAAGATTGATTGATTGATTGATGTTTTACGCCAACTTCAGCAATATTTCAGTTATTGTGGCGAGAACTGTTGAGTATACTGGACAATTTTAATAAAAACATAAAATATCAATATAAAACCACATACAAATGTGTAAAATGTTAAAAACATGATAGAAAAAAATTTGGTTTAACAGTAACAATATTAGAAATTAGAAACGTGTTTAAAATTGATCCATTTAAATCTTACTAAATAAGTTGTTTGCTTTTAAAAATTGAACGATTGAGCGACATTTGTAAATAAGTCTCTAAGACAATCCGCTGAATAAAAATCACGCCTGATATCGGGAACATCTACACATTCAATTAAAACATGTTGGATTGTATAAGTACAGTTGCATGGAATACATTCAGGTCGATCATCACTATTGAGGATAAAACAATGTGTTGTTTTAGTATGTCCGATACGACATCGGGTCAACACTACCTGTTCCCTACGGTTTTACCACAGGGACCGACTTGTTTACCGACGTCTGACTATTCCATGCAGTTTATTTTTTATTTGCAGATCCCATTTGGCCTGCCATAACTTGAAAATGTATTTAACGATTAAAGGCTTCATGTCAGTGTACGGTACTGGACAATCCGCCATTTCGTCATCTAGTGCATCCTTGGCTTCCTGGTCAGCAACTGTGTTTCCATATATCCCACATGACTAGGGATCCAAACATAAATGACTTATTTGCCTAATGCTACAAGTGACATGTAGAATTCGGCTATTTTCATAATAATTGGGTGTTTTGTTTTTCGACTTTCAATTTTAGACCAAAAATCCGTGTATGCTATACCACATTTCTGTAAGTTTTCATGCAGTTCTCAGAACTTTTAATTTTCCCGCCTATTAGCCGAAGCTCCTGAAAACCGATTCAGGTGCCGGGAATAACTTTGGCTCCAGTAGATAGTGTTTCATTATCAAATTGTAGTATGAAGTTTCTTTGCACATGTTTAAGTCCAAATATCTATTTCGGGTTCCTGGCACCGCCATTAAGACCATTAACCACACTACCCACCCCTAGCACATCACGGTCTTATCTCTATTTTTTTACATAAGACCATGAACCACTCTACCCAACCATAACACATCATGGTTTTATCTCTATTATTTTCCTTAAGACCATTATCCATTCTACCCACCCCTAACACATGATGGTTTTATCTCTGTATTATTTTCCTTAAGACCAGTAACCACTCTACCCATCCCTAACCAATCATGCTCTTATCTTTGTATTCTTTTCCTTAAGAACATTAACCACTCTTCCAACCCCTAACATATCATGGTCTTATTTCTGTATTAGTTTCCTTAAGACCATTAACCATTCTATCCACCCCTAACACATTATGCTTCTATATTTGTATTATTTTCCTGAAAACCATTAATCACTCTTCCAAGCAATTACGCATAATGGCCCTATCACATTATTTTCCTGAAGACCATTAACCATTCTTCCCACTCCTTACACATCATGATCTTTCCCCCCGAGGGAACCCCGGGGTATAGAAACAGGACCTAGTGTCTCCGGCTTGCGGGGTATGACCCCTCCTAAACGGGGCTGACCCGTGGGAACCCCCGGGTTAAAGAAATAGGACCCATTCCGTGGTTGTGCGGGATTAATAAATACACAACCCATCTTTCGGATGGAATGTAAACTCAGGTTCACGTGTTGGAAGAAATGCCACGCTTCCTGCACGTTAAAAAAACCCTTGTAGCAAGCTCTTTTTTGAGTGGTCCGTAGGTGATCGGCTACAAATCTAAATTCCCCGCCCCTTTTGATTTCACCCTATTTTCCAGTCAGAATTTCCCGTCCCGTGACCTTTTCCAATTGATTATTTATTAACAAACTTGTTCTCGTCTTGATATATTTGAAATATTGCTCAGTAGACGTTAAACAATTTTCAATCAATCAATCACATCATGATCTTATCTCTGTAATATTTTTCTTAAGACCATTTACTACTACAGCCACCCCTAACACATCACGGTCGTATCTCATTTTCCTGAAGACCATTAAGCATTCTACCCACCCCTTTCACATCATGGTCTTCTTAAAACCATTAACCACTGTACGAGGGCTGCCACACACCCGGGAAAATGAGAAAATTAACAAAAATCCGGGAAAAATCCTTGAAAAACGAACTTCCCTTAAACGCCCATGCTAATTTTTCCAAATGAAACGTAATTAAATAGTCGTCAGTTAAAAAGTTCGTAAAGTTAATGGTGATTGTTTACATGATGTGAATTCACCGACATTCATAAAAGTAACTCTTCTCTTAACGACATTAATATAGACAAACTTCAAAAACACAAACTTAAAGGGGGCAATCTTACAGGTGTTGTACATATCGATCTGATGCGCTTGTCGAAAACGTTTAACTGATAGTTCTGATTTGAGGTTCCACAAGCAATACATTAAGATCTATTGACGTACATGTATTGGTCAGCAAATAGAAGTGACAATACAAGTTGGAGTCGAATAGGATAAAAAGACAAAGGCAAATCCTACATGAACTCAAGACAGCTTATTTTCGGCTTTGTGCAGGCAGGCAAGTTTAGCTAATAGTGGATTGAATTTAAATTAAATGATGCAATGACCCTTTCTAATGTATGAAGTTAGTCAAATCATTTGTATGGGAAACATGCGGCACGCAGATATGCTTATTACTACGGATTTTCAAGTAAAAATACGCACTACGGATTCACATTGCAAATTTTTACCCAAAAACCTGAAAATAAAACATACCTATTTCCCGAAATTGGGCAATCACTATTAAAGAGAAGCTTCCGATAAAAAAAAAACGTTCTTTAAAGCGCACAGTTTAGATGTCATTGTCAAGCAATGCTGCTGGCCCCTTACCAGGCTGTGGATAGCGAAATGCTGTGTGTATGTGGGGTCTTCAGTTTAAAATTCGAAAAGCACACAAACCATACGAGACAAACTGAGTGCAAACGTTACGTCATATGAGTATAAAGACCCAATCTATGTTTCTAGTATAAGAGCAGACCTACTGGGGTCCTATAGATGGAAGGCTAAATTTCCTACCCATTTTTCAGTGTTGATAAAAACTCGCTGCCCTATGTATCAATTCCTTCTTCATATCTTTCTTGTTGTACTTATTTTTTATTTGAATTGATTAATTTGACCTTTATAAAGCAGTCTCGCTGGGGGTCGCATAGAAGACTTAATTTCCTCGTAGAAGCGCAGACTCGGAAGGCTTAATTTTCTGCCCCTACCCATTTTACCGTTTTGGGGTAGACAGATTATTTATAACACAAAAAGTCTGACCGCGAACCATTGTAGACAAATTTTGTGGAGAAACACTATGCCACAAGCAGTTTAAATACCCCTTCTATATATCTCGTATAAGAGTAAAATACCCCTTCTATATATCTCGTATAAGAGTAAACCCACCAGGGGTCGTATCGAAGGCTAAATTTCCTGCCCCTACCCATTTCCAGATTTCCTTTTACTTTTGAATTATTTTGTTTTTTCATCTATAATATCTGAAATATTGCTCACTGGACGTAAAACCAGAGACATGTATCTATATGTCTCTGGTAAAACTCAATCAGTCAATCAAAACAATGATGTTGAAAAAACAGTTGATAAAATTGACGAAATGATCACCAAAGCTTATATGAAAAAAAAAATACGTGATATATCACTTTTGTTTTATATACCGGAAAACATTCTCAAAATACGGATGATTACGGACACATTACTGCTTGAATACTCGTACCGGTTAAGAGAGGTTAACAGGTCTGAGCGCGAGACCACCATTATTGTCTCCTATTTGTTCTTTATAACGAAACTTGAAAGAAAAAAATCGCACCAAATTATTTAAGGGTAAAAAGATAAAAAAAAAGAAAATTCTACCGTTGGGGTTTTCTTTTTATTAAGCTTCATATAGACATACCATCAGTTATAAAAGTAGATGTCTTCTGAAATTAGTGGTCTCGCACAATGCAGAACAAATTAAGCAACACTTCAAATGAAGAACACCGATTGTTTACATAAATGGCGAATGCATGTATTTGTTGAGATTTTGTGTAATGTGCATATACTCCATATCCTTTCGTAGTTTGTTTATGAAGATGAGTGATTGACCATCTAAATATCTCATGATTTTTCATTTTTTTAATCCTTGAAATACCCTTGAATTTCATATGCGGAAAAGAGTGGCAACCCTAAATGTACCCATCCCTTACACATCATGGTCTTATCTCTATTTTTCCCTCTGACTATTAACCACTCTACCCACCCCTTGAACATCATGGTCTTCTTACGACCATTAATCATTGAACCCACCCCTTACACATCATAGTCCTAGCTCTATATTATTTTCCTTAAGACCAGTAACCACTCTATCTACTGGTAATACATCATGGTCTTGTCTCTTCAATATTTTATTTTAGACCATGAACCACTCTACCCACACGAAGCAAATCATGGTTTTATCTCTGATTTACTACTACAGACGGCCCTGACAAGTTATGATCGTATCTCATTTTCCTGAAGACCATTAAGCATCCTACCCACCCCTTTTCACACCTAGACCTAACAGCCAGCCCCTAACAAATTATGGTCGTATCTCATTTTCCTGAAGACCATTAGGCATTCTACCCACCCCTTTTCACACCTAGACCCTATTTTAGTATTGTTTTCCATAAGATCATTAACCACTCCACCCCCACCCCTTTACACATCATGGTCTTATCTCTTTATTATTTTCTTTAAGACCTTTAACCACTCTACAAACGTTTTACTTTCCCGTCTTATCTCTGTATTATTTTCCTCGAGTCCATTAACCATTCTACCCACCCCTTTCACATCATGGTCTTCTTACGACCATTAACCATTGTACCCACCCCTTACACATCATGGTCATAGCTCTATATTATTTTCCTTAAGACCAGTAACCACTCTATCTACTGGTAATACATCATGGGTCTTGTCTCTTCATTATTTTGTTTTATACCATGAACCACTCTACCCACACGAAGCAAATCATGGTTTTATCTCTGATTTATTACTACAACCGGCCCTGACAAGTTATGGTCGTATCTCATTTTCCTGAAGACCATTAAGCATTCTACCCACCCCTTTTCACACCTAGACCTAACAGCCAGCCCCTAACATATTATTGTCGTATCTCATTTTCCTGAAGACCATTAAGCATTCTACCCACCCCTTTTCACACCTAGACCTTATTTTAGTATTGTTTTCCATAAGATCATTAACCACTCCACCCCCACCCCTTTACACATCATGGTCTTATCTCTTTATTATTTTTCCTTAAGACCATTAACCACTCTACACACGTCTTACTTTCACGTCTTATCTCTGTATTATTTTCCTCGAGTCCATTAACCAATCTACCCACCCCTAGCACATCATGGTTCTTTGTTTATATTATTTCCCTTAAGACCAGTATCCACTCCACACACCCCTAACACATCATGGTCTCATCTCTGTATTATTTTCCCCACGACCATGAATCACTCCATCCACCCAAAATACATCATAGTCTTATCTCTGTACTATATTTCTTCACACCATTTACCACTCTACCTACCTCTAACACATCATAGTCTTATCTATGTATTATTTTCCTGAAGTCCATTAACAAGTTTATCCACCCAAAATACACATTGGTTAAAAAATGGATAACAGGAAACGCCTACAATGGCTGAAAATTATGATTACATGCAACAATTTGCAAGGGAACAAACACAAGAAAAACACGTATAAGACAAAAGACAAACGTAGACAATGATAGGAACTCGGGGACAGCCGAACTTGGTACCGGCACTAGCAAAAGCCAGCGGTAGGGTTTAACCGGTTTATGGGTACCCAAACCTCCCCTTTATCTGTCCCGTTTCCCTATTTAGTATAAAAACATGCGAATAAAACCCAATACAGGTAGACTACTAACTCCATGACCATAATCTTGAAAGGACAGAAAAAGACAATACGTAATTTTGAAAGATGGGTCAAGGGGTGCCTGCCGCTAAACTGCATATATTTTGCATAACTGTATATATATGTTGTATATTTGTTTCCTTTAGACAATTAACACTCTACTAGGAGTTTTTGTTTTTGATACAGAAATTATCACTGTTGAATTTCACCTGAGTCTGTATGAGGAGTTTCATATTTCAATGTGATAAATCAGTAGAATAAACACCTTTTCTAGCTTATTTGGAACATTTTTCTCGGAAATGTCTTCCAGGTTCATTTTTTGTGCCCGAAAAAAAAAGAGATTACACCACAAGATCCTGTTTATTACCATATTTTATCCACTAGAGATAGGTACATTTTTAAATTTTAATTGCGAGGCTTGCCGAGTATTTTAAAATTTTTAAATTTAATTATCTGGAATGGATAAAATATGGTAATAATCGGGATAAAGTGGTGTAATCTTTTTCTCTAATGATCAATGATAAACACCGAGAATTGTATTCCGAATAGATTTGGCGGGAAATAGCACGGGGTTTTATTCAACATACGTTAAATAAAGAAAATTTATCCAACGGGTCAAAACCGGTTTAAACTTGACATATCATTAGATAAATTTCAATATTGAACAAGACGTTCGTACGTTACGCAACTTAGATCACAGCATTTCGCTGACAATTATAAATCTGAATTATTCAATTATTATATTCCACTCTCTTTGATCATTCTTTTAACTTTCTATTACCTTTAATAACTTTCTATTTACAGGAACCTGTACTGCTCAATAGCCATGAATTAATGATAATTTTATGTTCAGGAAATTCCAATGGCATGTTCCAACCTAAGTGAATACAAATCAAAGGTGCATATATATATCGTTCAGATTATAG
Source organism: Modiolus philippinarum (assembly GCA_002080025.1). NCBI lineage: Eukaryota > Metazoa > Mollusca > Bivalvia > Mytilida > Modiolidae > Modiolus > Modiolus philippinarum. Next base: position 166,396 of record MJUU01055564.1, on the reverse strand, counting down.
GAATAAAAGTGGAGTTTATCGATGAGGGTAAACTAGAAAACTGAATAAAGTTCGAAGGACTTAATACAAAGTTTGGGAGTGAAATTGGTATTTACACATCAATTGACGTCACAATATACTACACCTTTTAACTTTCAAGTGTATTTATCGACAAGAAGTGTTTATAGGAAAATTAAGTTCTTTGATATTGGGCGTTGTGTTAATAATTAGAATTATAACAAAATAACTATTTTTTTCAACTTTAAATAAAGCAATCAAACCCCATCATGTAAATCTAGATGAAAGCCAATAATAATAATTTAATTCAGTATGATGCAGTAAGTCCACTTCAATTTTAGTAGTAGATTATCATGATCGAAAATTGTAGGGTCATTTGGTTGGTTGTATTTTGTAGTCTCTGAAAAAAGGTCAGTGTCTTGATTCAGAGCAGTTGGTTTGCTGTTGATTTACCATAGGCAAATTCGCATTAGAATTCTAGGACTTCCATATCAATTTGTAGTGAACCATGCCTTCTTTTGATTATTAAAGCTTATTACGACAGCAAAATCACAAAAGAAAAGAATTACAGAAACCATGTTTTGAGTTTCGTCATCACAAATTAAATTGAATGTAAAATTCTGCCGACCTGTTACTAAAATTCCCAGAAATAATGAATTTTGCATATTTCAGTAGGGCATGCGGAGGTCATAATCTATCAATTTAGCCTAATTTCTCTATCAATGATACTATATATTTCAAGTTTCAGTAATGCCCTATTTATTTTATTTTATTTTATTTTATTTATTTTATTTTTTTTTTTTTTTAGATAGGTGAATGATAAACTAGTTAGATAGGTGAATGATAAACTAGTAATTAATTTTATTTAGGCTTTGAAGATAAGGAAATAATTATTACTATTTCTTATTGTATGTATATGAATTTTTACCATAGAGAAGGGCTCACTGCAGGATCAATCACTTTATCTCTTGCTGATGCAAACCTTTAAGCTGAAAAGTTGTTGTTGTAATAATGATATTGTAAAAAAACTGTTTCAGTTTATCATGAAATGTATGTATATGTTATCAGGCTCTTTACAGCTATTTATGGTAAAATATCAGCCCGTGAGAAAGTATATGAAGCACAGGGGCGAGTGAGCGTAGTGAACGAGCCCAAAGCTTCATATTCTGGCGAGTGGGATGATATTTTACAATACATCAGCCGTCAAAAGCCCGGTAACTTGTTTATCATCCTTTATTTTGTATTTCAGATTTGTATTTATTTAACTGAGGTGCCAAATTCTCCCAAAGTTGCGCGGGAAATTCGACATACATGTCATTCTCGCCTTTTCAGCAATTTTCAGCTTCAAAAACATGTTTCGTAGTTTTTATCAATTTATCAGCAAAGGTTTTGTAACTAGATGACTATTTTGACCGAAATACTTGAAATGATGTCGATTTTGAATGTTGCAGCAACCTTCGGTTGTTACGATATTCTCTCGTTCCTTGGAGCTTTTATGGCGTCATAATGTGAAATCGTCAAAGCTCTGCAGGATGTATCAACGACCCAGTTTCTACAATTTTTCTGAAGTCTAGTTTATCTATTTGTGTAAGTATGATTCTGTTTTGAATACATAATCGGAAAGAGCAAAGGCTATATATGTTTATGTGTTTTATTTCGTGTGAAAACCTGAATATAAGTTATTGCTTTTGAAATAAAAAAAATAACGAAGTTGCATAAAAACAGTAAATTTCCATATGCTGTACACGTATTTCAAGGAGTAACCTCTCATCAGCAGCATTATGGAAAACCATCACACAAAAGTAGTCAAAAAGAAGTACTCATTTCCAAAAATATCGAAATAGGAAGCCAAATCCAGTACCAAGGACATCTACCGAGTGCCATACACGGAATGAAGCCTCAGTATTTTTTAGGGGTTATAATATTGATAAAAACTGTAAATTTCTATAACACGCGAGGTAAGGTTTTCATGTCAGACAAGTCTGACTATTGGGCTTGTGAATACCCTCGGGGACCTCTGGTCCACCAGCAGTGGCATCGGCTTTGGGAGAATCGCTTGATATATCCAGGTCCAACTCTGATATTTCCGGGTCAACCAGATGTCTTTTGCGGAAAGGGTCTGCAAGCTGATATTACCATGGGGAAGGATGATAAACATTTTAATCTTACAGATATAAGGATTTTCTAATATAAAGTGGAGTACAATCCACGCTGATATAAAGAGCTTACAAAAACTGCATTATTACATGGTAAAGAAACCTACTTAGAGCAAAACATTTCTTGTATAAGAATAAAATTACCGACTTATTAGATTAAAAAAAAGAAATAAAAAAAAAACAACACTGTGCTGATGATCGGATGAAAAGCCCAAGAATGCCTAAATATTTTTTTCTGCTAAAGATGCACAAATAAGCGAACCTGGAACGAAGAGTTTTGCATTTCTATAATGACTACTGAACCAATACACAATGTGTACGTGTTAAATACATTCACAGTGCAGAATCAAGGTCAACTGTTGATCCTACAACTAATTAAATATTTTATAATTTTCTGTCACATTTTCTAAAACTTTTGTGTATTGTAGCCGGTTCTCCTGATGTACCGGTTTATGATGTAATATTACATAATCAGCAATAGCTGCTTCCGTGAAAGTGATAATTAACCGTCTTGCTCAGGTAAATTATTATATCTAGAGGCAGAACACGTGTCATCAATATACTATCAACAAGTTTAATTAGTTTAATGACCCTTCGATTAACTTCACAATCCTAAAGGCTGTCACAAGTATGCAATATACAATGTAAAAGGGTAACGAATTAAAAATGAAATTTTGATAACCGTGTGTATTTGAAGCAGTTTTTGATAGCTAAATTAGTTAAAAAATAAATTTCTACACATAATTTATTCAAGAAATATCACAAAAACTTTCATTGAAACGCATAAAACAACTTTTGAATGTGTACTGCTTATGATGTACTTGTACACTGTTTTCCTTTCTATCACGAAAATCACGGTTATCTCCTCTTGGAAGGGAGGTAATTCCGGAATATCGAAACTCGTCTATTGAATATTGAAATGTTGTTCCATCACCTTTTTTTTTTTTGATTTCTTAACTTTCTTTAATTTATCTATTCCATATTTTATTTTTCCAGTAAAAAAACATGTCATCCATATCTGAATGATCGATAGAGTTTATATAACCATTTAGATGATAAATACTTGAAAAATACACTTTACTTTTATATTCTTGATATTCTTTACTTTTATTTCAATTTTATTTGCCCTTCTAATTTAACAATATGTCCTTCGTTTAATAGATTTCTTATTTGTTGTATAACATAACTAAAGGTTTCATTTTCAATGTTAATAGAATATGGAAAATCATTTGCAAGAGTTTTCAATTTATTGGAATAATAGTCTACGTTTCTTTGATAAAAATCTTTATCTTCTTCACAAGCAGATTTTATTTTATCTTTATTATATTTAAGTTGCTCCTCATATAATTTTTTTAATCTTGAGTATCTTAAAGGACATGATAGGATAAGGGCCGTTTTTGGTCCCCTCCCCAATTAAGTTCTTTTTCATAATATCATAAGCCATAGTTATTTTACTTTGAAAAAAGGTACTTTTTTGTTGTTGCCATGAACGTTTGGTTGCCTAGCAACTATTTGTAAAATAATATGTAATATCACGAAAATGTGGGGTATTTGAATTCTCTTGGCTAAAAAATTGTTCTTTCTACTGTTTGAAATAACTTATATAGGAGAATGAGATTGATTATTAAATTCAGGGAATATTTCAGTAAGTAAAAGAGACCTACCAACGAGAAAAATTGCTTAGCAACCACGGAACATGTCGATTTTCGAAGTAATTTTTCATGAAAAAGCCTAACAAGTTAGCAACTTTTGGTATCAAAACTGGTATACACGTTTCGACATTGATTCATGTTCTCGTCTTCAATACAACCAACATTGCTGTTTCTTAGCAACCATCATATCCCCTAATTAGCAGTTGTTAGGAAATAACAAAATACCGAAGTTACTGTGAAATGTATTCGATAGTGATTTTGGATCTTTTCAAATGAGTGAAATGTTTTAACACCAAAATCTGTTATAAAGTTACTTTTATATACATAATACTATAATAAATCATAACTATTGGTCGTTGCTTTGAACTTATGTTTCCGATCAACAATTTCTATGAAATTACTCGAAATATCACTGAAATGTGGTCTAGTGTTTCGTATCATTTCATTTCATTTTTGCAGTTTTATGTTTAAACCAAGCTTTATTACAGAAATTCAATTAAGTGATTAATTCCGGAACAGAAAATAACCTAACAATTTAAATAACTGCTCAGAAACCATAGAAAATGGTTTCAATCTTATCCATTTTTTGCTGCATTTTTAGGCCAAAAGTCTCAAACAACATGACTACGGATGACCGTATGTGCATATCCTGAAACTGGAATGAAAGTTCGGGTCATATTGTATTACCCATGTCTGTCTGTTTGTTTGTTGATCAGTATAACGACTACATGGATTAATCCGTGCAAATTCCATTGTAGATTTTAAAGCAAAGCATCAAATTGATCCACAAGTAAACAAATATACATGTTATAACACGGTAAATGTAAATTCCACTGAAAATAACATTTGTTCTAATGAATAACAAATACCGAAGGTACTGTAAATCTAGTTTCAGCATAAGGCCTTTTCAACAACTATTGTCTCATCAGTGCAGATAAAATCAAAGCATTTGGAAGATTATCAACTCAAAGATGATTAAAACTTATAGAGAAATAATCAGTCTGAACATTATGAGTATCATGCTCGATCATGCTGAGAATATAGGTCAAAGTGACCTTATTTTCCTGGATGCAGATAAAATCAAAGCATTTGGAAGATTATCAACTCAAAGATGATTAAAACTTATAGAGAAATAATCAGTCTTAACATTATGAGTATCATGCTCGATCATGCTGAAAATATAGGTCAAAGTGACCTTATTTTCCTGGATGCTGGACCAATAAGCAGAGATGTATAATGATGCCTAGTTAGATGATCCTATCATGTATAAGTATAACTTGGTACGTAAATAACCTTGTTTCTGGACCAAAAAATTAAAAAGTTACGGCCCACAGTAGTAGCAAACACTCAAAACGGTTATTTGACCACAAGGTCAAACACCTTCACATTATGATATACCTATGTGCACAATATCTTAAACAGGTCGAAAGATATAAGTAAGAGTCATTGCAAACACCTAAAATTGCAATTATTTGACCGAAAAGCCTAAAAAAACTCATTATAGCATGTGACAGATATTGTAAGAGAATAGAACTGACCCAGACCAGCAAAATAAAAACATATTACAAAGCAGTTATTTGACCTCTTTAAGTCAAAGGTAACACAAAGCTCACTTTGGTACACGACATACCTAATAATGAAAAACCAACATTTCAAATATCTAAAGTCTTTCAAAAGATAAAAAAAGTAATGTCCCGACCAACACACCAAATAACTGAACTCTAGTAAAAATTAGAAAAGTTCTTGCTCGTACAGGCAAAAACTCAATAAGAAACAGTTAATGTCGTCTAGATCAAAGTTCAAGGATGTCGCACAAAGGTCACAATGGTACACGACACACTTTTTCAAGATGTAAAATATCTTTATTATATGCAAGTTGTGGCCTGCCATGGACATCGAACACAAGAAAAGCGTTTATTTGACCTTATTTGTGTATTGTAATGGAAAAGGTTTGTCAACTTTTTTGCTATTATATCCTCGAACACATTTATTTGTCTCGTTTTATAAATTGACAGTCAAACGATTTACCGCCTGAGTTACGGAGCGATCAGTAGGAAGAGTGGAAATCAGGGACCGACCATTTAACTTGAAAAAGGGGGGGGGGCTATGTTTTTTTTTCTAAAAAATAAATTTTGGAGCTGATTTTATATGAAAAAAAAAATTTGGCCGCCAAAATGATGAAAAAAAAAAATTCTGAAGGAGCGCTTTCTGCCC
>MJUU01055564.1:145082-157927 GCA_002080025.1 Modiolus philippinarum | reverse complement strand
CCCCACCCCCTCCTAGCTGTTTCTTGTGTAACCGTGTTTCTCATTTCAACAGACAGCAACGTAGAAATGTATCTCCTGTCACTAAATATAGGCACATAGTACTGAAAATTTAAAATCATGTGATCCAAAACACATTTTAACAAAATTATGTACTATGCGATTGTCGCCATGGGTTTTCACTGACAAAATGAATCGTCGTATGTGACGAGCACCTCGGGAAACGTTTTGTCAACGCTATTTGACAATTTGAATTATAGGGTTCTTGTACGGCTTAAAATCCTCTTGATCGATCTTTATCACACGAACGACACATCTTTTTTAATAAACAAGGCGGGTCATTAACTGGAACATCTACATAAAGATAAGAAACAAACGACGGGCTTATACTTAAAATCCGCGAAAATGTTTCTGGTTCCTAGTAAATTTATTAATATCTTATGCAAGTATTATGATAAATATATAAATCAAATTAAATAATATGTTTATTTCACTACGGTGTCGTCCCATTTGCTTCATTTAACGTTTTTGTTTATTCCGGAAATACAGGTCCGCTCGTGAAGTCGGTTTTCAAGTTATTGCGTTACCAAGGAAAGCAAACATTTTTTTCACGGTTTTTATTTGTTTTAGGTATGAGCGAACCTATGACCCACGTCAAGATTTTACATATAGAGATATTAAGCATTGAACGTTGTCTGGTGTGAAAATTTACGTGGGTCATAGGTTCGCTCATATTTGAAAATGCATTTGAACAGCCGACAAACACGTATTTTCTATATATTTCTGGTATAAGTCATATTCTGAGACGTTAATATTGGTAGTGAAACAAACAAGAAAGGCAAATAGTGGACTTGTTATTAAAAAGTAAGCATTTTATTACAAAATTAAGTAAAAATTATGCTTGGAATGTTTAGTAAATTTTTTGATAGAATAGGGGGCCGCTTGCAATAGCTTATCCCACAGGGGTCGGTAACATACGATATTGATTGACCGGGTCCCATATATGGAACCCGGTCTATCAATATCGTATGTTACCGGCCCCTGTGGCTTATCCTATCATGTCCTTTCCATATTCTTTATCTCCTTTATATTTTATAGTTCTGCTGTTTATTTTTTCTTTTAGTTTATCAAGATTATTTACTTCATTATTGTATAAACCGATATATTTACTTTTTTGATTTATTTGTTTTAGAATTATTTTTTTTTCTTCGTATTCATTCAGTTTATTTTTTATAAATTTCTTTTTTAATGATAAAGAACTATTATATTCTTTTAATTCTTCTTTCTCTTTCTTTTGTTTGGAAATAACTTTTGATCTACATTCTTTACATTGGGATTTAACACCGTTTTGGTTAGATGAATCTTTATTAAATTCATTAAAAGGTTTATTGACTTTACACTTGCAACTTTGGTCTTTTTAGGACTCATTTTTAATAGACATAATTTTAATTAAATATATATTTTATTTTTTTTCTAAGTAATATTCATGTCGATAATTAGGATTTCTCAGTATAAATTTTTGATAAGATTGTTTACATTTTTCTTTATTATTTTGATAATGTAATCTTTGTTTCGGTTTACAGGCAGATTTAACACCCATTCGTTTTGTTTTATTCTTATCATATTCATATAAATATTTTTATTTATTACATTTCGTACAGATTTTTCCTTCTGTCATTTTTTAAGAAAACAATTTTAGTTATTATAACATGGTGCGTCCAAAACTATCTTACAAAGGAGTGGGTCCGGTAGCAGTGCAAAAACGGCCCCACTATACTGGATTTTTAAAATGTGGAAATAAACAATTTGGAGCTTTGAGAAACTTTAATATATATATTGAATCAAAGTCCTATTACCAGAAGTAGTCAAAACTTTCCGCCGATTAGATGACAAGCATCGGCAAATTCGAGCAGTTTTGCGGAAATCATGGAAATTCGTCAGTTTTACCGACTTCAAACGTCTAGCTGATAGTGGCCCCATGAATGTTGAATGAAAACATTTATTTTGATAATGGCTTATTCATTTTTCTATCGATATTCAAAGTCTCGTTATTCAACATTCATGGGGCCACACCTAAATTCTAGCTTTTCTAACGGTTCGTCTTTAAAACTAATCCGTATTTTGGACCGGAATCGGATCGCGCGTTATCTCCCTTGCACTTCCGGATAAGCAGACGTCAACAAGGCATTTCAGTGTAAGTAACTTGTTACAAGGTTTTCTTTGTCTTGTCAGCAATCGTAGCGATTCCTGTATAAAAATTCAGTACATTATGCAACCATCAAACATGCAGACGGTAACAAATTGTATTGGTCATGCTACAGACATCGTAACATTCAGATGAATAATGTTTTTATAGCACATCGAACAAAATAAAATAAATGTTTCATTCACATCGGATACATATATAACGATAGGGAAAATGATGAAACAAAATGCCTTGATTCCAGACAGCAAGATTGCCAAGAATGTGACTAGTCTACAGACATGACAAGGCAGTTTAAGTTCAAAACAAATCAAAGCTTAAGTCCAAAATCTTTTAGGAGAAAACAAATGACTACATCTCATAAATGTAGTCTGCCCAAGTATTCTCTCTAGCTCCTTCTACCCTAGCTGCGGAACCGTAGCTCTTATGGTCCTTACGCTAAAATTTTGATATTTACGGGCCATCTAGCAAAATTAAAAAAAAAAACATCAAGAAGACTATTAGGGCTACGGAACCGCAGCTACTTCTACCCCCCAACCTGGCCCTTTGAAAATTGAGAAAGGTGTATTTGAACAGGCCAGTGTGCTTTGCTTTTTTTTTACTGCCAAGCATTATTTTCATGTGTCTCAGACAGGATGGGGCTACATGGATACTTGATTGATAGAGGTGGAACTTTGAAACCCACCCTTTTGGCTTTTCATCAATTTTGTTTTTAAAAATGTTATACATGTTCCTATTCATATTTTAATTGAAAATTAACGATTCCTGTATCAAAAATTCAGTACATTATGCAACCATCAAACATGCAGACGGTAACAAATTGTATTGGTCATGCTGCAGAGGGACAAAATGTGTCCGACTCGAATTACAATAATATTGAAAGGATGAGGCCGAATAAAATAATACCTCTGTTTCCTGTTACCCGACCGATTCACGTCTTGACCTCCCGAGTGTACTGAATTTGCAGGACAAAAAAAAAATGTCACGACCGACTCGTGTACAAAACATGTCCTGCATGTACAGTAGTGAATATCCAAGAGATTCCCATATTCAAAACTGGTGATCAAGCAAGTAAATCATCTTTATTCAATAATCGTTCTGTCCAAAAGGACTTTTCCACGGCCAGATTATGCATGGTTGCATAGATGTAGGGTAAAGAAACGACTTTTATACCCATTACATAAAACTTTGATGTTTACAATACTCCTGTGATTGGGAGCACATTATGCTCATTGTAAAAAGGTATTATACTAGATAATTTCTTAAACTCTAAAAATTTGTTACATTATTTAGGATTAGGAGAATTTAAGTTTTCAAAAGGGATTAAGAATTATCATTGACTATACTATGTGATGTTATTCTAGACTAAAATGGCAGAGTGTTGACAATGCACAGTATTAACTTTCTTACCTTTTACTTTCACAAATTATTCTGTTTGTTTCAAAATTAATAGTTTTAAAGATATTGAATCTAAATCATTCATTATTTAAAGTTATGATTGTCAGATATCAGTTATAGTTGGTACAAAGGAGCTACACATCTTCTTTGTCTTTCTTCTCTTTCAAACATGTACATCAACTTTTTGGCCTGGATTTTTGGGAAGGAGATTTAAAATGCTCATTTTTCTAGTTGCCACTTTGGTTATTTTTTTGTAGTTGGACTTAGTTTTTTTTCCACAATTTATTTGGGTCTTACTAAACAGAGAAAAGTAGAGACAACTAATACATGTATGTGAGCGATGTTTTGGTCAAACAAATTCTAGCGGACAGATCAGAAAATGCTAGGAATGGTCATATCCGCTTCCGATCCTGTTGCACAATTTTGAAACTTAGTACCCTGCATAGGTATGTTCAGCATAAGTTTACACTTCCCTAGTCGTGTACCATTGAATTGACAGTAATATGCTAGCTTCAGACATAGGTTCCTGTTGCACTTATATTTTTCATCATATATATATGTATTAATAATAATAATAATAAAAAAAATCCCTACCTACCTACCCATTTTTTTTCTACCATGTAACAGGAAACAGAGGTATTATTTTATTTGGCCTCACCTGGCCTAAAAGGCCATGTGAGCTATTGCCATCACTATGCATCCTTTGTCTGTCGTCCATCAACAGTTTCAAAAATCTCTGAAACCACTGGGCCAAATGTTACCAAACTTGGTATGGATCATCATCAGGGTATGGCTTTTCAAATTGTATCCGATAAGTCTGCTGGGCAAAAAACATGGCTGCCATACAAATAGAACATAGTGGTAAATTGCAGTTTTTTGGTCAAAAACTCGAAAATCATTACAGATATCAAAAATCTGGCAGGGTAAAATTGTTTGGACAAGATCTTCCATCCCTTAAATTTTGAGCCAAATCTTGCCTAATTTCTGCTGTCAGACAGCAAGGATCCCCCTTTTCCATTAATCTAATATCCAGACTTCATTTAAATGAAGTATATGCATGGGTATCCATACAACTCATAAAATATCATATCATATCAAGAAATAAAAGTGGGATGGATGTCGTAGAATAACTGCAACATCCTACCATTTTTTTACACTTTCAATGAATTATCTCCCTTTTTTATTTTATCAAGATAAGAAATCCTTTTATTTCATTCAAAATATGCATCGATACAAAGAAAAAGTACATGAATCTATTTAACAATGAAGAATTTGTGCTGAAACTTTAATTAACTCTTCCAAATAATCCAACAATTAAAAAAAATGCTGTTGATTTGTTTATAAACTGGACTACAATATTGAATTTTTTCAAAGTTGTGAAATACTTTAAACCAAAAGTAATAATTGTTTTTATTATCAAAGATAATTAAAATCTTGCAATTAAAAACCATTTAACTCATCTTTTATCTATCTTATGAAAACAGAAAAAAAATAGGGGGTTCACAACAAGAATAGCAATATGAAAACTCGGACTTAAATTTTATTTATTTTTTTTATTTTCAGAGATTCAAAATGTAAAGACAAGACAGATAGAGAAATTATCTTTTACTGATTATTCAAGGTAATTATTTCAGCCATTAAAAAGTATCTTTTCAGAAAAACAGACAAGTAAAAAAGCATTATCTTACTTCCTGCTGTCAGATAGCAAGGACCCTCCCCCTTTTCCATAAATATAATGTCCAGACTTCATTTAAATGAAGTATGTGCATGAGTATCCATAAAACTCATAAAATATCATAACAAGAAATAAAGATGGTATGGATGTCGTAGAAGTACTGCGACATCCATCCCATTTTTTTTTTTAAACTTTCAATGAATTATCTCCCTTTATTTATTTTATCAAGATAAGAAATCCTTTTAGTTCATTCAAAATATGGATCGATACAAAGAAAAAGTACATGAATCTATTCAACAATGACGAATTTGTACTGAAACTTTAATTAACTCTTCCAAATAATCCAACAATTACAAAAATTTTGCTGTTGATTTGTTTATAGACTGCACTACAATATTGAATTTTTTCATACTTGTAAAATACTTTAAACCAAACTTAATAATTGTTATTATTATCAAAGATAATTAAAATCTAGAAATTAAAAACCATTTAACTCATCTTTTATCTATCTTATGAAAACAGAAAAAAATAGGGGGTTTACAACAAGAATAGCAATATGAAAACTCGGACTTAAATTTTATTTATTTTTTTTATTTTCAGAGATTCAAAATGTAAAGACAAGACAGATAGAGAAATAATTTTTTACTGATTATTCAAGGTAATTATTTCAGCCATTAAAAAGTATCTTTTCAGAAAAAACGGACAAGTAAAAAAGCATTATCTTACTTCCTGCTGTCAGATAGCAAGGACCCTCCCCCATTTCCATATATATATTGTCCAGACTTCATTTAAATGAAGTATGTGCATGAGTATCCATAAAACTCATAAAATATCATATCAAGAAATAAAGATGGGATGGATGTCGTAGAAGTACTGCGACATCCATCCCATTTTTTTTACACTTTCAATGAATTATCTCCCTTTATTTATTTTATCAAGATAAGAAATCCTTTTATTTCATTCAAAATATGCATCTATACAAAGAACAAGAGGCTCTCAAGAGCCTGTATCGCTCACCTGGACCATGGCTGCCATAGATAAAAGGCATTTCCAATAGGAAAAACAAAAAATAACATTTAGCAGAATACTTTTTTTTCCTAAAATCACAGTATTCTTGTTTGGTTTCCATGGCAACCAAAAGATCCACCATCCATTACAACCCATAACAGAACACCATTCAAAAAAAAATTGGGCAGGGGTTCCCCTTATAATTAAAGTAATACATAGTGCTGAAATTAAAACATGCAGACCACTTTTCAAATAAAAATTCAAAAATTTGGGCAGAGGTTCCCCTTAAAATCAATAGGGCCAATGTAAAAACTATGTTCCAGATGGGGGCCATCTTGGATGAGGTATGGACCTACCAGATACATTTTTTGGGTGGGACCACCTAAGGACCATTGTGGCTTAGATTGGGTCTAATTGGACTGGTAGTTTCAGAGAAGAAGATCTTTGAATGTTATAATATTCCATTGGGTCCAATGTTAAAATTATGTTCCATCTGGCAGCCATCTTGGATGAGGTACAGACCTGCCAGATACCTTTTTTGGAAGGGACCATCTAAGGACCATTGTGACTAAGTTTGGTTTTAATTGGACTGGTAGTTTCTGAGAAGAAAATCTTAGAATGTCTTTTCCGTAGGGTCCAATGTTAAAACTATGTTCTCCGCTGGCAGCCATCTTGGATAAGGTACGGACCTGTTGGATACCTTTTTTGGAAGGGACCATCTAAGGACAATTGTGACTAAGTTTGGTTATAATTGGACAGGTAGTTTCTGAGAAGAAGATCTTTGAATGTCTTTTCCATTGGGTCCAATGTTAAAACTATGTTCCCCGCTGGCGGCCATCTTGGATTAGGTACGGACATGCCGGATATAATTTTCAAAGGGGACCACCCAAGGACTATTGTGACCAAGTTTGGTTCCAATTGGCCCAGTGGTTTCAGAGGAGAAGATCTTTGAATGAAAAGTTTACGCCGGACGGACGGACGACGGTTGCCGGACGCCAAGTGATGGCAAAAGCTCACCCTGGCATAGCCAGGTGAGCTAAAAAGTACATGAATCTATTTAACAATGAAGAATTTCTATTGAAACTTTAATTAACTCTTCCAAATAATCCAACAATTAAAAAAAATTGCTGTTGATTTGTTTATAAACTGCACTACAATATTGAATTTTTTCAAAGTTGTGAAATACTTTAAACCAAAAGTAATAATTGTTTTTATTATGAAAGATAATTGAAATCTAGCAATTAAAAACCATTTAACTCATCTTTTATCTATCTTATGAAAACAGAAAAAAATAGGGGGTTCACAACAGGAATAGCAATATGAAAACTCAGAGTTAAATTTTGTTTATTTCTTTTTATTTTCAGAGATTCAAAATGTAAAGACAAGACAGATAGAGAAATTATTTTTACCGATTATTCAAGGTAATTATTTCAGCCATTAAAAAGTATCTTTTCAGAAAAACAGACAAGTAAAAAAGCATTATCTTACTTCCTGCTGTCAGACAGCAAGGACCCTCCCCCTTTTCCATAAATCTAATGTCCAGACTTCATTTAAATGAAGTATGTGCATGAGTATCCATACAACTCATAAAATATCATATCAAGAAATAAAGATGGGTTGGATGTCGTAGAAGTACTGCGACATCCATCCCATTTTTTTTACACTTTCAATGAATTATCTCCCTTTATTTTTTTATCAAGATAAGAAATCCTTTTATTTCGTTCAATTTCGTTCGTACACAATATTGATAACAGAAAAGAAAGCACATAAACATTATTTTGAAACAAATGAAAGAGACCTTTAATTAACAAAATCGACTTCATAAAAATAACACCACTTTTTTCATCTGGAACAGGACAATTGCATTTTACACATACATGGAAGTTCCAAACAATGCACTATCCACATTATTAAAGTATGTGTATTATTTTCATGAAACTTCGAACAAATTAATATTTTGTCTGTAGTTATCTTTATATCAACATAATATATCTTCTTTAATAGTAGCTATAGACACTTATACAGTAGTGCCTCCATTATAAGGTCCCTCCCTAATAAGACCGCCTCCTTTATGTGTCCACATTTCTCATGCATTAATCACTTGTAATGCATTTTTACCTCCCAATAAAGACCGCTTCCCTGATCCAACCAAAGACCACCCTTTTCATGTTTAAAATGAATGTACTGCCTCACAATAAAGACCACTTTTACTAATACATGTACTATTTTTCATGATCAGTGAAATTTTCTCTTTCCTTAAATATATCAATATTTAATGAAAAGTAAGATGATGCATAAGTAAATTATGTTATTGTGAGAGATAAAATTTAATGAAAATTAAGAAGTGTTATTTCATATTTTTGTTTTTTTTTAATTGTAAAAAAAAACCAATCAAGCCATACATGAATTGACAAGCCCAATAGTGATTATTAATGCAATTGTAATTTTACATTTTGTAAAAGTTATGTTTATTAACACCCATAATTACCCCTTTAATGATTAATCTTTTGTCCTACATTAATTTATCCCAGGAATAATTAGATGTGTCAGAAATCCAAGGAAACATTTGATTAAAAAGTAAAAAAAAAAAAGTTTATATATCCAGTAGAAAGTTCTTTCATTGTCATAATTAAAAAAAAACATGAAAAGTTAACAGGATTTAAACTATGATACTGTTATTGCGACAATAAATGCTTGTAATAATTGATTTAAAATCCATCCTTGAGAACCCATCTTAGTTTGATACCTCCCAAATCAGACCGCCTCCATTATAAGACCACATTCTCTTTGCAGCAGGGGTGGTCTTATAATGGAGGGACTACTGTATTTACATATTTGTATGAAATTATTACCAGTGCTTTCATAACATATTTTTTTTTAGACTACAAGATCACTAAATGCCTGGTGGTGGAACACGGCACTATATCTGCATCATTTGCAACAAACGTACTAAACCACGACAGGATAGACGTTGGATCAGAAATCAGCAAAACCATATTACATATGCCAGAAATGTCCTAAATATACAGATAATAAATGAAGATTATGTCAACTGTGCAAAATGTTTCATGAAAATACAACGTAAATACACATACAATAATGATGATAATAATGTTCCAAATCATGAATTCGATAATGAAGTGGACGATAGAAACAAAGATCCAGACTTTACCATGCCTGAAAATAAAAGACCGAAATATCAAAGTCCAAAGAGCATTCCGTTACAAATCTTTTCGACCGGAAATAGCCACTCTTCTTGTTGTGTATGTAAAAAGAGAGGAGGCAGACTTGTTGTTATACCAACGGAAGCCAGATATAGACTTTTCATAGAAAAGGAGGTGCTATTGCTTTCAGGAGCAAGCTGCTGCTCGAATCATTTAGTTGAAAATTATTTTAAAGAAAATGATATCAAAGACATAAATGCTAAATGTCCAACAGATTTCAACAAAACTGAAATAAATGAATTGATTAGATATATTCGGAAAGTAGCTCTTAGATGTGAGCATTCACGCATTGATTTCGACAACGGTGATCTGAATGACGCAGACTATCTTAGTCTTACAGGTATTACAAAGGATGATTTTGAAGACCTATGCTCCCACGTCATAACCTTACGGAACAACAAAAATAGATCCAGTCGAACTTGCATTGCACTTCTACTAGTTAAATTACGAACTGGAATTTCAAACAGGCTATTATCTACCCTTTTCAATATTAGCAAGTCAAGCGTTAAACGGGCAATAACATCAGCTAGAAAAGAACTTTCTATTCATTTCACACCAAAATATATTGGCTTCAATCACATTAATCGGCATGACATTATTCAAAGTCATACTCGTCTCCTAGCTCAAGAACTTTTTGGCAATACTGTAGATGAACCAGCAATTTTAATACTAGATGGGACTTACATATATATTCAAAAATCTAATAATTTTCTTTTTCAACGCCGCACGTACAGTATGCACAAAAACAGGCCTTTGGTAAAACCTATGATAATTGTATCCAGCACCGGTTACATTGTATCAATTCTGGGACCATATTTGGCAGATTCCAAAAATAACGATGCCGGAATTTTGAAGCACAATATTAAAACCAATATGGACAGCATGATGGACTGGATTAAGCCTGGAGATGTCTTAATTGTTGACCGTGGCGTTCGAGATGCCACAGAGATGTTAGAAGAGCTAGGCATAAGATCGGAGATGCCAAATTTTTTACCTAAAGGAAAAAAGCAATTCACAACAGAGGAGGCAAATACATCTCGTATGGTTACAAAAATCAGATGGGTCGTGGAATCTGTTAATGGGAGGTTAAAGCAGTGGAAGTACTTACAGAACATAGTCCCTAATCACCAGATACCACATATAGGGGAAAATGTGAAGCTCATCGGTGCTATCTGTAATAAATACAAGCCACCATTGTCCTCTGGGGACAAAGAGACCGATCAAGTATTGGCAGCAAAAATTAAGGTAGGCATGAACTGTTATTTAGGGGCCAACAATTTTACTTGAAACGGGGGTCACTTGGTTTTTTTGGGAAAAAAAATATTTTAACTTAGGTGGTTAAAAATTATTTTTCCGTCCAAACATAAAACTAAGACCCCATTTGAAATTGCCCCCATTATATACTATTGTCTGTCTCTACAGCTTTCATATTGTATATTACTATCAAGTACATGTACATACTATTATATAGTAAACAGCAGGATGCGGAATAAGAGTACATGACATAGCCTCCACAAAAACGGTTATTTAAAAACTGCAACAGAGAACAGCCAGCAGCCTTCAACTTCACCCTATAAAATGTTTGTTTTATACCTTAATCACACATAAATAAAAATCAGTAAGGTAAATATTACATCCTCTGTCCGTCCACCAAAACTAAAAAACTATGCATAATACAGACCTGAAGTTAAACACAGTGTCTTAGTACCATTTGAAGTATTCAGGCAAAATTAAGTCACTGTGACCTACATTATTCACATAATTGACCTACATTTCAATTTATTTCTGTTCATTATCACAGTAACTCCAAGGCAAAAATAGGGCAATGTAAATTTACCACATCAAAAAGCTGAATTCTGTGAAAATAATTAAAAAAACTTGAATTTTTTGCAATTTTTGAATTTATATTTTCAGTTTCTAGCTAAGAAGAAGAATGAGTTGAAGGAGAAAGTTGAAAGGGACGAGTTGCACAGAAGAACAAATTCTTGGAAAGAAATGGACGCTGAAGATGTTGCAATAAATTTCCCACGTCTTTCAGAGGAAGAGTTACGGAATCTTACCGTCGGTGTGTATCAGCTGAAGTTAGCCAAGAGCTATACACAAGAACATCTAAATGACGAGAGCGATTTCATGATCAAAATGAATGACGATGAAGCCAATATCTTACGTGTTCATCTGCAAAGTCGACATACATCAAGCAAAAAATATATGTTATGGATTGATTATGATGAAGTTGAAATTAAGGGATGGTATTGCCAGTGCAAAACTGGATCAAGGGTTGTTGGAACATGTGCTCACATTGCAGCGGTTATTTGGTTCCTGGCTTTTGGACGTTTCATAGAAAATAAGAATGGTGTTAAGGACTGGACAGAATATCTTGAAGATGCAGCCAAGGTCCCCGTACTTATGGACGAATCAGATTCAGAAGATGAGAACCCAGAAGAATAGATACACTGTACCTCAACCCTGCTGGAGCCAATGAAATTAGTGATTTTTATTATTGTGATATATTTTTGATTGTGATATATTTATTAGTTGAAAGTTTATGATTTTTATGATTGTGATATATTTATTTGTTGATAGTCTGTGATTTTTAATGATTGTGATATATTTATTTGTTGATAGACTATGATTTTTATGATTGTGATACATGGCAAAATCCATCACATGTCGTATCATCCCAAGTTACCAATATCAGCCCGAGGGCCTCTGGCCCGAGGGATGATATTGGTCAAGGGATGATACGGCATGTGATACGGATTTTGCCATGTATTATACAGTTTATCATATATTTAAACAGAGGACTACTTAATCCCAAAAATACTGTAAAAAATGAAATCGGTAAGAGAAAGCAAGTATTTTGTGAGAAAAAAAAACAATTTCAAAATGGGCGGAAAGGACTGGAAGTTCGGTATAAAATCTAACATGTAATGGAAAAAAGGTTTTCTAGATTTTTAAAATTGACACCAAAATTCACGCCAAATAAATTTTTGTTACCCCCCAAAAATTTTTTTACCCCTATCCAAAAAGTATGTTCACCCCTCAAAAAAATTACCCCCCCCAATTTTGTTACCCCCACTTTCATTTCAAAAAATAAGTCGAATTAAAAACAAATTTTTTTTTGGAAAAAGGGTATGATAGAGGTCTAGCCATGCGATAAAGGGTATGTGATGAAGGGTAAGCCATGCGATAAAGGGTATGACGTCATAGTGTGAATACGGAATGAGTCATGTACTGTATCGCATATTCAAAACGTCTGTATTTATTACTAAACATATGATCAATTTATTTATTGATAGACTGTGATTTTTATGATTGTGATATATTTATTTGTTGATAG
>MJUU01055564.1:103664-145009 GCA_002080025.1 Modiolus philippinarum | reverse complement strand
AGTCTGTGATTTTTATGATTGTGATATATTTTTTTGTCGATAGTCTATGATTTTTATAAGTGTGATATATTCATTTGTTGATAGACTGTGATTTTTATGATTGTGATATATTTATTTGTTGATAGTCTGTGATTTTTATGATTGTAATTTATTCATTTGTTGATAGACTGTGATTTTTATGATTGTGATATATTTATTTGTTGATAGTGTGTGATTCTTATGATTGTGATATATTTATTTGTTGATAGTCTGTGATTT
Source organism: Modiolus philippinarum (assembly GCA_002080025.1). NCBI lineage: Eukaryota > Metazoa > Mollusca > Bivalvia > Mytilida > Modiolidae > Modiolus > Modiolus philippinarum. Next base: position 144,751 of record MJUU01055564.1, on the reverse strand, counting down.
TTATGAATGTGATATACTGTGAATACACTCTTATTCGTGGGGAGCCAATTTTCGTGGATTTCGAGGTTGACTCTAACCACGTAATTAAAAACCCAACGAAATGCAAAATTCCCATAACCTTTCAATGGTGAAAGTCCGAAACCACGAATTTAGGATCCCAGGAATGTATGAATTTTAGCAAAACCACGAAAATTGGAACCCATGAAAATAAATGCATCCACAGTATTCATTTGTTGATAGACTGTGATTTGTATGATTGTGATATATTTTTATTTGTTGATAGTCTGTGATTTTTATGATTGTGATATATTTTTTTGTTGATAGTCTATGATTTTTATGAATGTGTTATATTCATTTGTTGAAAGTCTGTGATTTTTATAAATGCGATATATTTATTTATCGGTAGCCTATGATTTTTATGAATGTGATATATTTATTTGTTGGTTGCCTGTGATTTTTATGATTGTGTAATTAGTGATGATTGTGATATATTTATTTATGCTCCGCCATATTCAGTCCTACATTGTACAGACTAACCACTAGATTCACAATAGTTGTCCTATAGCTAGATTTATGTAGGTGAATGCCAGTCTGGTATTTATCATGTAACCTTGACCTCAATTTCATGGTTGAGTGACTTTGTCAAAATTTTGCGATGAAGCCTATTTCCCAGCAACTGTAACCTCTAAATTTATAATATTTGTCCTATAGGAAGATTTATGTGTGCATATGCCAGTCTGGTACTTGTCATGTAACCTTGACCTCAAGTAATGCTTCAGTGATCTTGCCAAATTTTTGGCAATGAAGTCTATTTTTCAGCAAGTTTAACAAATAGAAACACAATATTTGTTCTATAAGAAGATTTTTTAATGCCAGGCTACTTTCGATTTTTCATTTGTCCTTTGACTTTTAACCTAATTCTGTGATCCATGTCTAAAATTGGCAGGCGAGACATCTCTTAGGGTCCACAATTGTTTTCTACAAATGCAGTGTTGAGATTTCAGAGTTTATAATAGATTAAAACATGTACTATATAATGATTATAGTCATTATCCCTCATTATGCATGGTTTTAGGGCATTATATAATTAGACTTGTTTGTTTACTTTTGTACATGTTTGTCAACAGAGAGATATCACATTTATTTTTTATTAGATTGGATGAATATCATCCCTGATTTAAGTCATATCATACTGAACAAATGTAACTTGATTATGAACAATAATTGTATAGATTAATTATGATCACAAGAATGTCTTTGGGGAAAAAAGTTAATTTTCCCTTTTTTGTTTTGTATTACTTGACAGTAAATTACTGGTGATAGCCATAGTTGTAATGTAGAGTGAAATGCACTCAATTTTCTGATTTGATTGGTTAAATAATTGCACAGTGCTTGTGTGCACATCAGTGCAAGGGAATTTCCCCATTTAGCTCACCTGTGCGCTATTGCCATCACTTGGCCTCCGTCTTTGTCAGTCATCTGTCTTTAAACAATTATTCAAAAATTTTTTCCTCTGAAAATACTGTTCAGAATTTAAGGAAACTTGGTATGATTGATCCTTTGGGTATTGTGCATCAAATTTATGTTTTGATTTTTGATCTGTCAACAAACTTGATGGGATCTACCTGTGAAAATTTGATATGCCACCTATAATGGGTATTTTTGCTATCACTCATAGGATTCCAGATGGGCAATTCAGGCTCCTGGGAGCCTCTTGTTATAAACTTGTTATTGATTGGTTAATTGATACTGCTCTGTATTATTCTTGATTGGTTCGGATACTCCACAGTATCTGGAGTCTAATTTTTGTTGAATTGTTAAAATCATTGATTATGAAGTTGAAATGCTATTAAAGTATTATTTGTCCATAACTTTAAATAAGCATGAAACAATAACTTTCATCACTCATTGTCTTCATGTTGTTCATTAGTCAACAGTTATCACTTACTGTCTGTCATCATGTCAAAAGGCTGATATCAGTGTACAGATTGGTTGTCATAGAAAGATTCCCGTTGTCAGCAGTATATACATGTAGTAAGGTTGTGGACGCAGCTTTGCTAGACCAGGCACTCCCTTGTTACAATACCTTTGTTTTTTTTTGTAATGTATAGTCAACCTGCAGCAAGCTTTGTTCGCATTGACACAATATTAAACTATGGGCTTTTATAGAGCCAAGTGTTGGTCAAAATGGTCCACGTGGACTAGTTAATTAGAAGTTTAAGAACATATTCACAAAACAATAAAAATGCGAAGGTGGGGTTAAAAAAACGGCCCCACGTGATACTTATAAATCGAAAACATCAAAAATAAATTCATAATCAAGATGAATTAATTCACCAAATCAAATTCAAACTACCTTAATCATCATCACATGCATGACAACATTACTCTAATTTCTAATCCAATATTATAACGCCGTGTGTTTTAAGTTCTTTAAGAAACGATTATCAAATGCTAAAAACAGAACCATGAGGGTAGGTGGAGGGGTTAAATTAGGAAGGATTTTTCGAAAGTTCTTCACACGAAAAACGTTATACATCTGCATGTATAACATTATTGTGACATCATAATATCCGGGCGGCATCCAAAGGGAGGTAACTCATAGTGTCATAGCATAAAGGAGTTCAACCATAACACTGACAATTGTAGGTGCCAGTACCAAGTCCGGCTGTCCCTTATACGAATGGTTGTTTGTGTTTGTCCGTTGTCTTTCCCATGTGTTTGGAACTGTTTGGTTTGTGGAAGGTGGGTGATATTATGGTTTGTTTTTTCTGTCATTGTGGGAATTCCCTGTCATCCATTCTTTTATATTACTACTTTCTGACAGATGTATATATTGTCTATAGATATGTCCAATGCTATTAACATTTCATATAAAATAAAATTAAACTTTTAAACTATGAAATGTTTATTCTTCCAATTTGCATATTCACATTAAGCCTAAACCTGAAATTCAACTTTGAGACATTAAAATAGACATGATCAACTAATATTGCTATTCAAAGTTGAAAAAAATGTCATATACAATTTTGAAAATAAATTCCAGAAATCCTCACTTTTTCACAGTTTTTGTCTCGCCCACGACGAAAGTCATGGAAAGCGAGGCATAGGCGTACAAAGTATGATGATGTGCGACGACGGCGTAATTAAACTATAAATACGTTATATGTTAAGAACCCTTTGATGTATTGTTCATATTTGCTCCCATGGTAGTACCCATCAAGCGCTGTCCAATGAACATAAAGTCATGTGTCCTTGACCACGGTCCAGTGGCCATGTTAAGGTTTTTGGATTAGGTCAGTTTCTCAGGTACTATACATGGTAGGTCAATGGTATTTGATATGTAGCTTGGTTTTGGGTAGTACATGTCAGTCTGCCATATGGCTTTTGTCCTTGACCTCAATTTCACAGTCCAGTGGCCATGTTAAGGTTTTTGGATTAGGTAAGTTTCTCAGGTACTATACATGGTAGGTCAGTGATATATAGTATGTAGCTTGGTCTTGGGTAGTACATGTCAGTCTGCCATATGGCTTTTGTTTTTGACCTCAATTTCACAAGTCCAGCGGCCATGTAAAGGTTTTTTGATTGAGGTCAGTTTCTCAGGTATTTTACATGGTAGGTCAATGATATTTGGTATGTAGCTTGGTCTTGGGTAATACATGTCAGTCTGCCATATGGCCTTTGTCCTTGACCTCAATTTCATGGTCCATCCCTCATGTAAAAGTTTTTGGATTAGGTCAGTTTCTCAGGTACTATACATGGTATATGTCAATGATATTTGATGTGTAGCTTGGTCTTGGGTAGTACATGTCAGTCTGCCATATGGCTTTTGTACTTGACCTCAATTTCACGCTCGAGTTATCACATTACAGCTTTTTGATTAGGTCTGTTTCAAAGGTACAATACATGGTAGGTCAAAGATAGCATGGTCTTGGATAGTCCATGTTATTCTGTCATATGACTTTGGTCCTTGATCTTGGTAATCAAGTGCATCTCTTAGGGTCCAAACTTGTTTTTTTTAGTCCCAAAATACAGCCTAAACCTAAAATTCAACTTTGAAACATTAAAGTAATCTTGTTCAAGTAATATTGCTATTCAAAGTTGAAAAAATGTCATATACATTTTTTTTAAATATTTTCCCGAAATCCTCACTTTTTCACAATTGTTCATATTTTTAGACCCAAAATATAGGTATCATTATAGGAATAAAAGTAATTTTGGAGGAGTTTATCGATGTGTAAACGCGGCCGACTCACTCACAAACTAAATAAAGTCCGAAGGGCTTTATGTAGAGTTTGTGAGTGAAAGGCCGCGTTTACACATCCATAAATTCCTCCAAAATTACTTTTATTTCTTATAATTCCAATTCTTTGATCTTTGAACAATTTTGTCACTGATTTTTACGTCACTACATTCTGGACTATTTAACGTCGTAATGTATTAATGGGCAAGAAAAGTTTATCGAGAAATAACTTTTTTGTTGTTCACTGACGTTGACCAATGGAATTGGACGTTGCATTATTATTATGCTTTAAACATTAAATTAGACATGTTCAAGTAATATTGCTTTTCAAAGTTAAAAAATATGGTATACAATTTTTTGAAAATTTTTTTCCAGAAATCCTCACTTTTTAACATTTTTCCATATTTTTAGCCCCAAAATACAGGTATCCTTAAGCCTTAACCTAAAATTCACCTTTTGAACATTAAAGTAGACATGTTCAAGTAATATTGCTATTCAAAGTTGAAAAAATGTCATATACAATTTTTTGGAAAAAACATTTTGCAGAAATCCTCACTTTTTCACATTTTTTTCATATTTTTAGCCCCAAAATGCAGGTATCGTTAAGCCTAAATTTAAAATTCATCTATTAAACATTAAATTACACATGTTCAATTAACATTGCCATTCAAAGCTGAAAAAAATGTCATATACAATTTTTAAAAAAAATATTTTCCAGAAATCCTCACTTTTTCACATTTTTTCTTATTTTTAGCCCAAAAATACAGTTATCGTGAAGCCTAAACCTAAAATTCACCTTTTAAACATTAAAGTAGACATGTTCAAGTAATATTGCTATTAAGAGTTGAAAAATGGCATATACATTTTTTTTTAAATATTTTCCAGAAATCCTGACTTTTTCACATTTTTTCATACTTTTAGCCCAAAAATTCAGGTATCGTTAAGCCTAAACCTAAAATTCACCTTTTGAACATTTGAGTAGACATGTTCAAGTAATATTGCTATTCAAGGTTGAAAAAACAGTCATATACATTTAAAAAAAAAATTTTCCAGAAATCCTCACTTTTTCACATTTTTTCATATTTTCAGCCCCAAAATACAGTTATCATGAAGCCTAATCCTAAAATTCACATTTTAAACATTAAAGCAGACATTTTTAGGTAATATTGCTATTCAAAGTTGAAAAAATGTCATATACAATTTTTTTTTAAAATATTTTCCAAAAATCCTCACTTTTCACATTTTTTTTTCATATTTTTAGCCCCAAAATACATTTATCGTACAGCCTAAACCTAAAATTCACCTTTTAAACATTAAAATAGACATGTTCAAGTTATATTGCTATTCAAAGTTGAAAAAATGTCATATACATTTTTTTTAAAAAAATATTTTCCAGAAATCCTGATTTTTTCACATTTTTTCATATTTTTAGCCCCAAAATACAGGTATCGTTAAGCCTAAACCTAAAATTCACCTTTTAAACATTAAAGTATACTTGTTCAAGTAATATTGCTATTCAAACTTGAAAAAATGTCATATACAATTTTAAAAAAAAATATTTTCCAGAAATCCTAGGTTTTTGTTTATTTTTTGCATTTTTTACCCCAAAATGGACAAAACTGCAATTTAAGCTTAAAAAGATATGTATTATGCCTAACTATTGTGTATTCCACCAGAAAAGAACAAAAACGACTGTTTTCAGAGTGGGGCCAAAAATGGCCCTTACTGTCCCCACTCCTTTGCAGATGAATTACATCATAGAGTTATAAAATCTTTCCTAAAAGATGTGTTTATGTTAATTCAATAGATCAAACATGGGCAGTTGATTTGGTAGATATGCAACAATATTTAAAACAAAATTAACACTATATATATTTTAGCAGTTATAGATATTTTAGTAAATATGGTTAATTAATTCCATTGAAAAATAAAACAGGAGTAACAGTATGTGAAACACTTAAAACATTATTTAAAGAAAGAAAACCAATGTATATTTGGTCAGATAAAGGTACAGAATTTTATAATCGACAAGTAAAAGAATTGTTAAAAGATAATAACATAAAATTATATTCAACTGAAAATGAAGAAAAATCTAGTGTAGTAGAACTTTGGATAGGAACAATGAAACAACATAGGTATAAATAATTTACTGCTAATGAAACTTTTAAATATTATGATATATTAGATGAATTGGTTAAAAATTATAATAATACAGTACATTCTTCAATTAAAATGACACCAGTTGAAGCAAGTAAATTAGAAAATGAAATAATAGTGTATAAAAATTTATATCCAGAAAAAGAAAAAAAAAAATAAAAACCTGAATTCAAAGTTGGAGATAGAGTAGAAATAACAAAAAAGAAAAGTAAATTTGAAAAGAGTTATAATACTCAGTGGACTAAAGAAATATTTGTAATTGAAAAAGTTTTGAATTCAAATCCTGTTACTTATAAAATAAATGATTTAAAAGACGAAAAAATTAAAGGTGGTTTTTATGAACAAGAATTACAGATTACTGAGTTTTAACGCATTGAAGATTGTCAAACAATTTAGAATTGTAAAAGCAGTTGATTTTATACATTTAAATTTCCCGCCAACATTCCTGAAATTCCTTATTCTACCCGTGTAGAAAATATATTATACGCTGTAGCATATTGCAATCAATATATCTTTAGAGATATACACTGCAGCAACAAAAATTAATGCGATGTCAGATTGTTTGCCAAGTTATTAAGTAAATAGTCGATATTGGTTAACCAAGAAAATTTCCATTAAAATGGATTTATTATTTATTTACAGCTAATTAAAATTATTGCAGTTGGAGGTAACATGTATGTTATGGTCTCATGTTCATTTACTCCATATCCTTTCGTTAATTATTGTTTTTAGTAGTGGGGGGGGGGGGGGGGTACTTGTAATTTGTGAAGATAAAAAAATTTGGGTGTCCCAGGTTTTTTTACTATTGTACTCCCTCCATCTTTTTTACTACAGTACTCCCTTCATATTTTTAAGTCTCCCAAACGAAGTGACTCATTGTTTTTTACTACTGTACTCCCTCCATCTTTTTTTTAATACTGTACTCCCTCTTTTTTACTACTGTACTCCCTTCATATTTTCTTTTTTTTGTCTCTTGTGTGTCTCTCTCTAAGGGGTTCACTGGGGTCATTCTGCTTAATATTTCTCAGGGCTATGCATATCCAGTGGGCAAGCGTAGATTGGCCACGGGAAATGCATAACCGTATACTACTCTCTGGTTATCCAGAGGGTCCCGGGATATAGAAATAGGACCCATTCCGTGGTTGTGCGGGATTAATAAATACACAACCCATCTTTCGGATGGGATGTAAACTCAGGTCCACGTGTTGGGAGAAATGCCACGCTTCCTGCACGTTAAAGAACCTTGTAGCAAGCTCTTTTTGGGGTGGTCCGTAGGTGATCGGCTACAAGGCTAAATTCCCCGCCCTTGACGATTTCACCCTACTTTCCAGTGCCAGTCAGAATTTCCCGTCCCATGGCCCTTTCCATACCCCAAAGTGATTATTTATCAACAAACTTGTTCTCGTCTTGATATAGCTGAAATATTGTTGAGTAGACGTTAAACAATATTCAATCAATCAATCAATCCAGCAGGACCTTGCAAGAATTAAATCCCCCTGTGCTCGGTCCCGGCTTATGAATAGGCCCGCAGCATCCTCTGAGCTTGGAGTGTGAGTCTTCCTAACAGAGGACCCCGAGGGAACCCCGGGATATAGAAATATGACCTAGTATCTCCGGCTTGCGGGGTGTGACCCTCCTAAACGGAGGCTGACCCCGAGGGTCCCGGGATATAGAAATAGGACCCAATCCATGGTTGTGCGGGATTGATAAATACACAACCCATCTTTCGGAAGGGATGTAAACTCAGGTCCACGTGTTGGAAGAAACGCCACGCTTCCTGCACATTAAAGAACCCTTGTAGCAAGCCCTTTTGGGGTGGTCCGTAGGTGATCGGCTACAAGGCTAAATTCCCCGCCCTTGACGATTTCACCCTACTTTTCCAGTGGCAGTCAGAATTTCCCGTCCCATGGCCCTTTCCATACCCCAAAGTGATTATTTATTAACAAACTTGTTCTCGTCTTGATATAGCTGAAATATTGCTGAGAAGACGTTAAACAATATTCAATCAATCAATCAATCAAGAATTAAATCTGAACACCCCGAATACTTACCCATATACACAGATGGACCCAAGGATGGAGACAGGGTGGCCTCTTTCCTCGGAGACCGAGCAGCAACTTTCCGACTACCATCCTCAAGTTCCATATTTACTGCTGAAGCGAACGCTATTTACTTAACACTCAAATTTGTTGCTTCATCGCGAAAAAGTAAGTTCTTGATTTGTTCTGATCCCTCTCAAGCCTATTGGCAATTGAAAGTCGAAAGACAAAACACCCAGTTATTCTTAAGGTCGTTGAGTTCTACGAGTCACTTGTTGGTATAGGCAAAGAAGTAATTTATACTTGGATATGGCAAGAAAGATGGGACTTGCTAATAAATAATAAATTACATGGAATACAATCAGAAGTTGGTAAACTTCTTGGTTCGTCTGGAAAAAATCGGAAGGAACAAGTTGTTCTGACAAGGTGCCGAATCGGACATACACGAACAACTCATGGTTATATTTTAAATAAAGAAGACCGACCTGAGTGTATTCCATGTAATTGTGCTTACACAATACAGCATGTTTTACTTGACTGTGTTGATGTTGCTGACATACGTCGCACATTTTATACAGCCGATTCTCTTAAAGAATTATTTACAATCGTCGCAGGCGACAAAATTATTCAATTTTTAAAAGCTGTAAATATGTATAGTAAAATATTATATGTTATTCGGGAATCTTCACAGGGGATACGGGTTCATATTCCCTGTCTGTGTTTTATATCCCCTGAGCCGTCAGGCGAAGGGGATATAGGGCACAGACAGGGAATATGAACCCATATCCCCTGTGAAGCCCGAATAACTTTTATATTCTGCTAGAAATGCTATAATTTTTCTATTAAAAGCGTTTGAAAATTGTGATTTTGCTACCACGGGGATACGGTCTCATATCCCCTGTCAAGGTAACCAATCAAATTGCAGGATTTACCCGGATATTTCACTTCAGCAGAATATAAGTTTATATTATCCAAGTTAAAATTTCATGAAATCTGATCTATTTATCTTAAATTGTTTAGCGTACGATTTTATCTTTTAGAAGTTGTTTTATCTGTACATAGCCATACGTTTTATATGATTGTTTTAGTTATATATTCATAATATCATCACGCCACGATATACTGAAATATTGCTGAAGTTGGCGTAAAACAACAATCAATCAATCAATCGGAGACCGAGTTGCAACTCTCCGACTATTATGGTCTAGTTCCATATTAACGGCTGAAGTAAATGCTATCAAATTAGCACTAAAATTTGTAGCTTCATCGCGACAAAAAAGTTCTTGATTTGTTCCAATTCACTTTCATATGAATTGGCAATCGAAAGTCGCATAACAAAACACACAGTAATTTTTAAAAAAGTTGAAGTCTATAAGTCACTTGTTGCTATAGGTAAAGAAGTCGTTTATGTGTTGATCCGTTGAACAGGAGGCAAAGGAGGCATAAGATTACGAGTTGGCGGATTGTGTAGGGCCATTTACTGACATGAAGCCTAACAAGTCGATCATTTATCATGCATTCCATGGTCAATAAACAGATATGTCCAAAAGGTGACAAGACAGGTGGGACTTGCTAATAAGTAATTAATTACCCGGAATACAATTACAAGAAAGTAAATTGGTAAGTTCCTCTGGAAAAAACGACAGGAACAGGTTGTTTTGACAAGGTGTCGTATCGGGCATACCCAAACAACCCTGAGTTATATTTAAAATAGAGAAGATCAACCTGGATGTATTCCGTGTAGTTATGCTTACACAATACAACATGTTTTACTTGACTGCGTTAATGTTGCTGACATACGTCGCACATTTTATAAACAGCTGATTATCTGAAAGAATTTACAAACGTCGCTGGCGACAAAATTATTCAATTTCTAAAAGCTGTTAGTATGTATTGTAAAATATAAGTATGCTGTCTAATTTTTGAATTTCATCAAATACGATCTATTTATCTGAAATTGTCTATGATTTTTTTTAGAAATCTTTATTTGTACATAGCAATACGTTTTGAGTGTTTGTTTTACCTGTATATTTATTATCAACAGTGCACGCCACGATATAGCTGAAATATTGCTACAAGTTGGCATTAAGCAACAATCAATCAATCATTTAACTGTCTACTGGACACTACCGCAATAGAAGGAGAAGGTTTGACGCGCCATTAAATCGGTTTAACTCATTTTTTTTTAAATACCTGTGCCAAGTCCCGACCATTGCGGTTGATAGTTTTTGTCCGCGCTTTTTAATGTGTTGTCTTGTGTAACACACTATTTGTTTTAGTTTTGTCTTCTGATTCAGATTTGCCGTTGGGATATATGCGTACAAAGAGATTACAAACATGTAATATGTTTTCACGCATATACCATGGTCTTGTTTGAGTGTCAGAGAAGTAACGTATACCATGGATTTTGATTGGTTTTATTTTAGGGAGAGCAATCAAATAAGTTCATGATATGTTCCGATTCACTTTCATGCCTATTGGCAATTGAAAGTCGAAAAACAAAACACCCAATTATTTTGAAAATAGCCGAACTCTACAAGTCACTTGTAGCATTAGGCAAAGAAGTTATTTGTGTTTGGATCCCTAGTAATGTGGGGATCTATGGAAACACAGTTGCTGACCAGGAGGCCAAGGATGCACTAAATGACGAGATGGCGGATTGTCCAGTACCGTACACTGACATGAAGTCTTTAAACGTTAAATACGTTTGAAATTATGGCATGTCAAATGGGATCTGCAAATAAACAACAAACTGCATGGAACACAGTCAGACGTAGGTAAAAAAGTCGGTTCCTGTGGTAAAAACCGTAGGGAACAGGTAGTGTTGACCCGATGTCGTATTGGACATACATTCTCAGCAGAGATGACACACCTGAATGTATTCCATGCAAATATCAAAATACCGAAGTTACTGTGAATTTAAATTCTGCATATGCACATTTCGACAACTTATGTCTCTTCAGTGCAGATAAAATCTAAACGTTTAATCTTATTGTCCTTTTACAATTCAACACGTTTTAATTGACTGATATCAGGCGTGATTTTTATTCTGCTGATTGTCTTAAAGACCTATTTACAAATGTCGCTGGTGACAAAATCGTTCAATTTTTAAAAGCAATCAATTTATTTAGAAAGATTTAAATGGATTTATCTTAAATTTTCTAATATTGTAACAGTTAAACTAACACTTCTTTTATGTTTTTAGTATTTTACACATTTTTTACTTGTATAAAGCTTTATTGTTTTATATTGATATTTTTATTTATTTATCATAATCGTGCAATATATTTACCAGTTCTCGCCGCAATGTAGCTGAAATATTGCTGAAGTTGGCGTAAAATATCAATCAATCAATCTTAGGGTTAGGCAATGACATCAACCAATCGTTCACCCAACATATCTTTCAAAACCTCAATTTTGATTAGTACTTGGATGAACATTCCCCTGTCTTCCGATTGCTGTTGAGTTGACAACAAAGCTTTAGAAGGGGAAACCTGTGTAACCGATCATTTCTTCTGGAATGCCTGTACCAAGTCAGGACCAATGCGGTCGACAACTTTTCTGATGGTTTTCCTACTGCTGTCTTGGACTCGGGTCTTGACAAATATGTTCGATGATTTTGTTATTAGCCCAATTAACTTTCATGTTATTTCTGTGTTCGTGAATTAATGTATAATGTTTAAGACTTTATTGGCCTGTTTTGTTGGAACTTCTTTTTATCTATTATCTCCTTCATTTGTTACCTCGATGTTCGTTCACTGATTCATATCAAGATTTACATGCACAGAAAATTATAGATAAGATTATTCTTATTCAAAGTAAAAAAATAACATATTTAATACAATATCTGACATCTGGAAGTTCTTATTAAAATTTGTAGTGTGATTAGGTGGTAGCGATATTGCTGCATAGATGATCTGAAATATTTTTTTGGTGTATGAACATTCATTTGAATGCAAAAGTAATCAGTGTTTGTCATGGCTAAAGAGATGATATGCAGCATTCAAACCACTTAATAGGGCGCCTTGCATCCATCCGTTGAAGTACGAACATGCATCTCCGGCTAAATAAATAGGGTGATTAGGTGTCTTCATCAATTTCATACCATCATTGTACTTGTTTGGTGGTAAGGAAGCCAAGAAAGCTTTTGAAATTTCGTCGCTCAACCAAGCCTGTACATTTCCGGCTTCAAAGTTGTCTTCAATTTCGGGATGTATTTGGGCGATTTGTCCCACAGCTATTTTCGTTGCATCTTCAGTATTTTTCATTCCGAATGTCAAAGCATTCTTGCCAAATGTGTAGCAGATCAAAAGTCCCTTTTGATGTTTGGAATTGTTCTGACTTAAGTAAAAAAGCTGATTAATTGGTAAATTCGTTTTGGTACATCCACCTTGCCCTACTTCTTTTTCCCAGAATCTTTTCTTACTTTGGACAATAATTTTTGTGGCTGGAAAAATATTAATACTGTTAAGAACCTGTTGTATTTCTTTTGGGAAGTCAATTTTCATTTGGCTAAGAATCGGTAATGACACTGTTATGATAACTGCATCGCCAGATAGCGTCGTTTTTTGTTCTGTAATGACATCATGGCCAGTAACCTCTACGCTGTTATCTTGCTTGATGAGTACACTGTCTACTCTAATTCCATATGTTATTTGTTTGCTCAAATCAATATATTTTCCAGATGGAAATTTATGACATTTGATGAATTCCATGGCGATAGAATCCATGCCATTTACCGGAACTGTGAGCTCGCCACTCCAATATTCATCTATTTCGGTATGTAAAAAATCAACCAAATTCAAACTTAAATTTGGAATTCCAGTGGTAATCTGCAAATAAAAATCAAATATCTTAATTTGTAAAAGTCTTTTTTGTTCTCTTTTTAATACTGAACAATCAGTTCGTCCACACATACATGCCTTTTGTTGTTGATTTTTTTCATTAAATTGATCTGATGTTTCATCTTACCGGAAGTTACTGGATCCTTTCTACTACCTTTGGGTTGAGCATATTTTTCTCAGAAAGGCATGCCTGCCAGGAGACGATATCTTATAATATAATTTTTGATCAAATCATTCTTGAATTTTTGCTCAAAAGAGTTTTGTACAAAATTATAGGATTTAGTACAAAAGATTTAAATTTCAATATACTTTATCACTTTTCAATATTTTCATTAATGGATTAAACAAACTTTTAGGACGCACCATTTGAGACCAACAGGTTTGGTAACACTACATGTAGAATACTGCTAGATGTCATATTCTATAAGTAGGATTATTGAATCTTAAAATAAGAAAAGATTAAGATTTGTTTCCCTTCATAAATAGCCGAAGTAAAAATACCGTTTAGTGAAAAAAACAACGGTAGTAGAATACCGAAGGAACAAAGCACAAGCTTATAAAATTAAAGTCCAGAGACAAGAATAAAATCAAGAGTGAAATTATGCAATGTTAAAGTCTCAACAAAACTGTAAGTTGCCCAAACAGCAAACAATTTTATCTTGGAAGGTGGTTACATATCAATCTGTCAAATTACTTATTTTTTCCATGTTTTATGCCGGTAGCATGGATAATAAATTTCAAAATTGAATAGCCCATCATCATAGATACAAATACATGTACATGTCACTTGGCGAAATTGCTTGTTCTTTTTGGTAAAGATGTTATGTCAAGATAAATTACGCGAATATTGTATTAAGAAAGGAGAAAAGGGACACGACGCCTGTAATTACATACCTCTAAACCTGTTATAGCCTCTTCTGGCCACGGACGATAACTTGGTGATGCCTTTTCGTATACGCTTGTTCTAAGAAAATCTCCAATCGTTAACTTACTCCACTTTTCAACCCATGACTCAAAACCTGTGTTGCAACTGTTTTCTTTTACATTTGCATAAAGCTCGTCAATGACTGGCTGTATGGTTTTTGAGAACAGATCGACTGCAAAAATACAATGCACATTGTTAAAAATGTTCATAAGGAAATATAAACACATGTGTTCAGGATTAAACATCTCTTAAATGACGCTTATTTAAGAGCAAGTAAAAAATGTAAGAATTTATTTAAGGAGATTCACTTCTCTTGTTTTGGTATTTCTGTCAGATTTTTGGACCTCTCTGTTTGTGGCTATTCAAATGTATTATAATTTTTTTTTACCACACCCCCTAATTTTTTTTCATACATCTTTTGGAAAAATCTGATCAACTTTTTATTGAATCCTAATTATTCTGACAAAAAAAAAATCGTATAATAAACTCACTAAAGATCAGTTTCCTGTCAAAGGAGGAGGTATGATAATCAATAGGAAATTGGCCCCTAAATTTGCAAAAGTATAAAAATCATTCAACCTTTCCAAAAATGCAGTGATTTATTTGCCAAATGATTATAGTAATATAATCTAGACACTTCATACAGAAAAGTCAGTCATGATGTCACAGTGACGTCATAAACATGCCATATTTGGGGAAATTAACCAAAATACGGCCACTTTGTATGAAGTCATTAAAATCAAATGTGAGCAACAGACTTACCCAAAAAGACAAATGTGAGCAACAGACTTACCCAAAATACGGCCACTTTGTATGAAGTCATTAAAATCAAATGTGAGCAACAGACTTACCCAAAAAGATATTTTAACACATCAATGTCTTTTAAAAATACATCTCGTAGCAAAAGAACTTTTTGGGTAAGGCTGTTGCTCATATCTAAATATTAATGAGATGATGTCAAAATGAGGCAATTTTAAAGAATTTTAAGGATTTTCCTGAAAAACACTAAGTCTGAGAGCCGAGTACGAAAAGATGAGACAGAATTCAAAACTATGATTTCTGATATCTGACAGACTAATGTCTCATTAACATTTTAAGAGTGATAATTGATTAATTTACAATACTTTGTATTTTCGAAAATAAGGGGCCAAATACGTCGCCTTACCATACCTCTTCCTTTAAAGAAATCTTATTTTTAAAAACTTATAAAATCAAATATTTTTCGCTTCATTAGTATCTTTCTTCGATTTTCTTACAGAACAATAACATTTTCCCAAATCCTCTTTAATTTTGGTAGTTAGGAGCGAACATCTTTAAACAAATTGTTGTTGCTTACTTTTGCGAACCCAAATGTCAGAGTGGATGGACATGAAAAACTCGACTTATGGAGAGGGGAATGTACACATAGGAGTTGGAGGTAGGAAAGGAGGTTGGGATCTTGGTTAAAGTAGGTTTGAGGTGGTTGAGAGAAGGTTTGGAGCGCCCTGGAATATTCTGGATAAAAGGACTAATCTAATATTATAGTTCTCGTAAACATTTTTGAAACAATTGAAATTTCTTTCTGTTAAAAAGCTAAGACTTTTCAGAAATATTTATTTATTATTATTCCATGCTTTTTCAATGATTAGTCTCTATTTTAATTGTTCAATGATAAGAGGGTTCCTCTCAGTTAGTGTGGAAAAGGAGTCAGGTATGTCCATACAATAAATCTTCGTAGAGAAAACGTTCCCTACGGAAAAAAATACCCAGATTCTTCCATCCGGACAAGTTTCCTTTATTTTCATGTTTCATTTTTCAATATCATGTTAAGATGCCATATATTAACAAATTACAGCCTTAATCTTAATCAGAGAACACAGCGAAGCACGTTAGTAAATTTATTAAAGGGCTGTAACACACAAAAGTCCGATTAAAAGTTGATGTATCGCCCTCTTATTGACTAGCTAAGCATATGTTATAGATAGCAACCCATAATTAATAGAAAACAGTGAAATGTGATTATTGAGATATTTGTTTGATTCTTTGAACAGATGAAAAATGAAGACTATTACATGAAAAACGAACAGTTTATGCTTTTGCAAATATAATAATTATCGATAGTAAAGCAACCTTAAAGTTTTAGAAAAAAGCGGCATAGAGATAAATTATTTTAACATGGCAAATAATAATAATCATTATTATGAAAATAAAATGATAAATAAAGAAAAGGCGACTTACGTATCCCCTCAACATCTTTTTGAATAGATGGTGCCAATTTAGAGTTCCATCCAGGAAACAGCAAATCTGAATACATTTTATTACTGGATTCCCAATCTAAAAAAAACAACACAAGCTTTGTCCAAAGAAATACTTCAATTTTGGCTGTTATTCTTCCAACATGTTTCTTACATATGTCCCACTTAAGCATTTCCTTGGGGGAGGTTTTACAAATTTCTGCAATAGATTCTATGTATTTTTTATTACCATAGTTATTAATATATTGGCGACTTACCCTGTCAATGCTCACGGTCTCACCACTGAGGAGTTCATATGTCATTGACAATCTAGTTTCTCATAGTTGTACATGACTCTGCTGAATAAATTATGAGATTCAAATATGGGTATGTTTTATGCTTCCTTGTACTTAATTAATGTATAATGTATGTTGATATATTTTATAATTTCAAGAGACAACATACTCTCTATGTAGTCTGTGTGCTATATTTTGTTAATTGTAGCACTATTTAGTTTCTGGACAGTCAGATAAATATCAGCAAATCGCATCTATAGGCCATTTTTGTTCTGATATTGTTTATTTTTCAAGAATTCTCCAAAAGAAAGATATGATCTTTGAAAATACTGCATGCAATATCACAGCAAAGTTATGATTTCGCATGATTTATTCATTTCATGTCTGTTTTTAAATGCTTCCCATAAGGCAGAAGCCAGGATGTCATCACTTGGAATCCCTCTCATACGGTATACTCTATTGCATACATGTATGTTACATAAAACATAATCTGGAATAAACAAACATTTCATTTATAATGCGAGTTCTAATTTACAATGTCTTTCCTCTCCCCTTTTCAAAAACACTGTTTTTCTAGTTAAAAGCCTACTGCTATAATTGTAATGAGGTAATTTCTTCATCTCGAAAATATTTTAATCATTTTTTCTACAGAATATGTTCCAACAGACATCAAGAATCCATTTATTCTCGTTGATATGCTGTAGTTTGATTTCCGTTTGTAACAAACACGACCAATATGATCCACTTGAAACAACAACGGCAGTAGAATTCCGAAGGAATATACAATCGAGTTTTAACAAGTTCCTAGAAAACAATTTAATAAAAAAGCTAAAAACATAAAAGCAATGGATGTTCACATATGAGGAATTTTCATTATTAGACATAGTAGAAAAGATATCACTTATCATTCCAAAAAGAAATGAAACAACCAATTAACAGCAGTATTTGCACAAAATTTGCCAAAACAACACAGTTGCAATATGAATCATTATTTTTTTTTCACAAAAAATTTCAATGAACTAGTGCTCTATTTCGATTGAAAGTATTAGTGTTGTTTACCTTTAATCCTTATTTTGTCGAAACCTTCCAAATAAATATAGGCATTTTCATTCTTGTTGATAAAATGTCGCACAGGAATACTAAATTTTTCAACATATCCTTTAGTTAAATAGTGTTTTGAAGGAATGCGCATTGCACCACCTATAAATATACATTTTAAGATATTAGAAGATACATAGTTGGAAAGCAGAACAAATCAAAGATTTTCAGTGAAACGATGTATTATTGACATATTAATCAAAGAGTTGTTATCGGTATGAGAACAATATAAAAAAAGATTTCATAATTTTTACTTACACCTAGGATAAGTACTGACTGGTAAATCAAATCATTTACTTAGTTTAAAATTCTTAATATTAGAAAAAAACAACAAATCTATTGTTTATCTTATAGTTAAGTGAATTCTACTACAGTGGTCAAACTGTAGTCTATATTCCCATTTTCATTTGTGTTCTTACATCCTATGATGCCTTTTGAAATGTCTTTCGCTTGTTGTGTTTTCAGTTCGATTAATGCAAATTAACTTCTCTAATTTATACATTTTATTTTTGAAATTAAACACTCTTGCTTGCATGACTAATAGAAGAATTATCTGAACTTATATTGCTAACAACCGGACAATTTCTCGACACAAAAATAAAAAAGTCTTTTTCATTTTTTTTTTATTTCTTATACTCTGTATGACATTATAGATTATTATAATTTTAGATTGTGCACGATTAAATTGCGTCAAATATCACTTCAGAATTAAGTTTGACCGGAATACAGCTTTTTTTGGGTTCTGGAGCTGCAGATAAGGAATTTACTTCCAAAATGGCCATATTATTTGGCTTTCGTTTGGTTTTATGTATTTTAAACATTTTATTTTGAAATCATGGATTTCCTATGTTTGAGTTCTAGTGCTGCTGATGAGGAATTAACTTTCGAAATGGCCATACAGCTCATTAAAATTAATGCAATTGGATTTAACATAGGCGTAATGGTCTCATGTTCATTTACTCCACACCCTTTCGTAAAATATTGGTACATAGGGGCATATGACTGTGTTTTTCGGCCATTGTAGACGTTTCTTGTTATCTGTTTTTATTTCATTCCAGATTCCACCCATGACAAAATAACGCAAAGGTCGACAGAAAAATTCAAATTGAAAATTGTAGGGAAAAATCATTACTTCTATTCTACATACTTAGTGCAAGTCCATGGTTAGTCCTGAAAATAATAAAATAAAACATTAAAGAAAAATAAATTTTATTTTATCGCATACCCTCTGCATGAAGTCCTGTTGCAAATCCATCCCGTAGTGTTTTTGTACGTCCTCCCACTCTGTATTGGCGTTCGAGTATCTGCACCTACATGTAATATTATTATAATTCAACTTTGTTAATGGTATGCGCTTTGTTAAATGGTACAAAAAATTTAATTATAGAATCTACTTGTCATAAATCATACCAGTTTAACTTCAATATACCTTCTGTTAAAAAATAAAAAAAACTTACTTATTAAAAGCTACCATTGATCTAAGAAGTGGGCAGTTCTGCTTCCATCCAAATTTTTAGCTGTAACTATAATCAAAGTGCATATTGCACTATTCCGTTGTGACATCGTAATATATCATGTTAGTGTATATTGCACTTTTTCTAGTTACTGCGTTTTTTTTTATTCAAGACACCTTTAAAGTCACTTTAGTCAAAGTAATTAAGACATTGAAAAATTGTTAAATGTCATCATATGACAAAAAGGGCAAGAAAAAGTAATTTACATGTCAATAACCTCCCCACGGTTTGAGTGAAAACAAATATAACTTTCCATTCAACTTTGTATATATTGCTTTCTACTTTCCAGATTTTTTAAGTTGTTACTTTCTATTCTATTCAGATATGTACGTTTCTTGTTTGTTTTGTTAGTTTGTTTATCGGCTAAGAGAAAACAAGCATTTCAGTAAGCAAAATAAGTTTACGTACATTATATCCTGCCTTTTCTAACTCAAATGCAGCAACAAGGCCTGCCAATCCTGCTCCAATAACGATTACTGACTTTTTGGAACTTGGGGTAATATTTTTTGGTTCATAACTGAATGCAGTTCCATATTTATTATATGCTGATTCGATGCCTTCAGTCACAATCTCCATATAAAAATCCTTGCAAATATCATTCTCATACCGTGATCCTAGATAGGGGCATCGAAACATCGGATGGGTTTTGATTCTGCAATAATTTGAATGTGTAAAAATGAGGCAAACATGTATTACTAACTGAATAACAAAATACCGAAGTTACTCTGAATTTGATTTGTTGCATATGCGCATTTTAAAACTTATGTCATCAAATCAAAACATTTGGAAATCCATCAATCGTTATATGCGTAAAATCTAACAGAGAACAGATTACCAATAGGAAAATCTAAAAAGGAAATCCAAAATAATCTCAGGACAGAGCTATGCATGATAGAGATCCTCTTTTCAAGTTTAAACACATTTTCATAAATTTAGATATTGCAAGTTTTTTTTTTTCAAAGTCGGTTTTCGGGACAGCACCAAAGTACTGGCTACTGGTTCAGTGAATACCCTCGGGAACTAACAGTCCGACGGCAGTGGCATCGACCCAGTGGTGATAAATAACAAAATACCGAAGGCACGGTGAATTTAATTTATGCACATGCTCATTTAGACAACTTATGTCCCTTCAGTGCAGATCAAATCAAAACATTTTGAAATACAGAAGCCGAAATATTCGTAATGCTGACAGAGAACAAATTACTAAAAGGATCTGAAAAGAAAAGCCAAAATTATCTAAGGACATAGGTATACATGAGGGAAATACCTCTTAGGTTTTAACACAATTTCCCTAAATTTAGATGTACAGTTCTTATCATACTTTTGTCCCTACCATTTTTTATCTTAATTCATCAATCATGTGTTGTACTTAAGTCTGTCAAAAAAAACATTTTTGACAATTTTTTTTTGTATAAATTGTAATCTTGTGTGCAGGTAAAAAAATCTTTGGCCCCTACCCAATTTTGTTTTCTTTCTTTTTTTGAACTGATCAACTTGTTCTCGTTCCGACATGGCTAAAGTTTTGCTCGTTGGGCGTTAAACCCAATTTTGTAACAGTATTGTTAATAGAATCGATGTACGCATACTGACAAAATTTTTCTCCCTTCTCATGTTACATCTGTAAGCAACAGCATCCAATATGTAGCTCTTGACACTTTGTATAAACATTTGTAGTTTAGTTTTTGTAAATAGGTTTTATTTTTTACTTTTTTATTATGTTTTGATGAAGAGCCGGACAGGTCTCGAAATATCAACTGTTATTTTATTGTATCATTCACTTTGTTTATTATGTTGTCTATAATTTCTATTGTCTATTTATAAATGGCTTGAACTTTTTAATAAAGTTTTTCTCTTTAATATCACGCAACGTATTATCTGAGCTCTACAACTTGTAAAATATTCCCGTTTTACAATTTGCAGAGCTCAGATAATACGTTGCGTGATATTAAAGAGAAAAAACTAAAAAACTGAAGAATTTAAAATATCGTAGTCCAATTCAAAGATTTGAACTTGAGTTATTATTATCGCTTAATACAAACAAAAAAGGAAAAAAAATATAGCAAAATGTTTTCATACCGTTTTAAGTCAGCTAGGTGATGCACTCCACCTTGTAGAGACATTTTACTTCAACTTCTCTCTGTTTTTTAGAAAAAAGGATAAATATTATTGATATGACAAATTACTTTAATTGACATTTTCAACACGGAGTGTGTCTTATAAGAATGAGGAGATGCCTGCTTGAACGATGCATCTGATGTCACTAGATATTTTTTTTAATTTGATGCGGGTTGTTTACCTGTACATCCATATCTCCATTTTGCTTATCTGTGTCTTACTTATTCGATTTCTTTGTTTCTTGATGTTTTCGTTGATGCAGTTGTCTTTAGATTTTATTTTTTTTATTGACTGAAGATTCTGTTCTTACTTACTAAAGTCATTCTATAGAGTAGCTCATGATATATGGTAATTTATGTTTTTTTTTATCACGTTTGGCATAACCAGAATTTTGAATTATGTTTGTCACATACAGTGTGACGGGTACCACATATTGACCAGACCCTGCCGAAGCACCTGATAATATTCCTGATTTTTAGGAGTTCAAACTGTAAGGGCTTAATTTTTGTGGCGTATGAATCATGATCTGTAGTTCAAATAAATGAGATCACGATATTATATGGCTATTATTCTGGGGTTGTGTTCTTGAAGCTTGCGTAGGAATAAAAAGGGCCCTAACATTATTTTTTGACACGTGTATGTCTTTAGATTTGTTATCTGTTATGATATTTTGTAGTTTACGTCTCAACTTTAGTACACCTACATTTCGAACTTGGTGTTCACGAAACGACGAAAATTTCAACAGCTTTGTCATATCAAAACAGATTGTAAATAACAATGTTTTTTGATAATATTTTACATTTAGACCTAAAATCGTGCAGTAATACATACTAGTTGTAGAATTAGCAAACAATAAAAATTTTTTTTCGTCTTTGATCAATATTTGATAGCAATTTTAAATGATATGTTTAAGACACCCTACTATAACATGCGTCTGAGATAGCTTTACAGTCCATGTACTGGAATAGCCCCCATGCACCCCCCTTATGATCCCCACACATATTTTTCAGTCCGTCTATATCCCCTCTTCAAAATTAAACATGTTATCATGAGCATAACCTGCACGCAAATTTCGTTTTTGATCAAAGTTTTTATTTCAATTGCTTCAAATTGTTGATTGGTATCTCTCAGTTATGAAAAAAATGGTATAGAATAATAGCCTGTGGCATTAGCTTTACAAATAGTCAACATAAGTACTATTTCTATACCCAATACGTTATAAAAATTGAAAAACCTTTCCCCTACCCTTCGAAATGCTGACGTAAATTTCAAGATTTTTCTCGAAATTGTGTTAGTTCAATGCTCATTAGAAACCAGTATATTTTTCATTTCATAATTCTTGGAATTGTTTTTACTCCTTTAATATCCTTTCTTTAAAATTAGATATGTTTTTCTATGAGTGCTTCAAAATTAGAAAAGGTTGGTATAAAATGGAAGTACATAATGTCTTCTCTACAACTGGTACAAATTATGGCAGTTTTAAAGTATTATGAACTTCCTACATCCATAAAACTTACCCCTACCCCAACAAAATTACTCTAAAATTGTCATTTTTTTGTCTATGTTCATATAAAAATTACTAGAACACGCAAATTGTGTGTTGTTTATCACAAGGTTGCATGAATAAAATTGTGATTTCGTATTTTAACGGCCATTTGTTGACCTAAACTCGATATTTTCCCAGAAATTGATGAAAAATGGGAATTTTCTACATTTCAGATTGAACAAAAGTTCACTGTTAAATCGTTATGCATGCAAAATGTGGAGGATATATCTGCAGATATGCCAATTAATTGTTCTTAGGGATATATAATGTGTCTTAAAACATTGCTTAGAAAAATAAGGATTGTTTAATGTGACTCTGAATACCGAAAATCTTACCCATACCCCAACAAATTTTCCCTAAAATTGTCAATTTTTTCTCTATGTTCGCATATAAATAACCAGAACACGCAAAATGTGTGTTTTATATGACAACGTTTCATGAATTACTTTATGATTTGGTATCTCAACTGCCATTGGTCGACTTTAACTAAATATTTTGCCGAAAATTAATGAAAAATTGGAATTTTCAACATTTCAGATTTGTCCAAAGTCCACTGTTAAATCGTTATATATGTCCAATCCGGAGGATGTATCTGCAGATGTTCCATCTAATTAATCAAAGCGATTCATTAGCTGTCTTTAAACATTGTTTAGAAAAACAAGGAGTGTTTATGTGACTCTGAATACCGAAAATATTACCCCTACCCCAACAAATTTTTCCTAAAATTGTCATTTTTTTTGTCTACGTTCGCATAAAATTAACTCAATCACGCAAAATGTGTGTTCAATATGACAATGTTGCATGAATTGCATTACGATTTGATATTGTAACAGCCGTTTGTTGACTTAAGCTCAACATTGTGCCCGAAATTGAGGGAAAATGGGAATTTTTAACATTTCAGATTTGTCCAAAGTTCAATGTTAACCCGTTATATATGGCAAAGCTGGAGGACATATCAGCAGACTTGCCAATTAATTGTTCTATGGGATACATAAGTTGTCTGAAAACAATGTTTAGAAGAGAAGATCAAGGAGTACTCAATGTGACTCTGAATACCGAAAATCTTACCCCTTCCCCAACAAATTTTCCCTAAAATTATCAATTTACTGTCTTTGTTCACATAAAAATAACCAGAACACGAATAATGTGTGTAATATATGACAAAGTTGCATGAATAACATCGCGATTTGGCATTTTTACAGCCGTTTGTTGACTTAAACTCAATATTTTGCCCAAAATTGATGAAAAATGGGGATTTTCTGTATTTCAGATTTGTCCCAACGTTCACTTTTAAGTCGTAATATATGTCAAATCTGGAGGATATGTCGGAAGATATGCCATTTAATTGTTCTGAGCGATACATAACTTGTCTTTAAACAATGTTTAGAAAAACAAGGAGTGTTAAGTGTGACTCTAAATACCGAAAATCTTACCCCTACCCCAACAAATCCACCCTAAATTAGAATTTTTTTCTATATTCGCATAAAATAATCAAAACACACAAAGTCTGCATTGCAAATAAAAACGTTGCATTAATTTTTGCATGATTTGTCATTTTAAGTCCCACTTGTCAGATTAAACTCATGACTCAAATTTAATGAAAATGGGAATTTTCAGCAGATTCGATTTGTCCAAAATTCACTTTTAAATAGTTATACGTGGCAAATCTTGAGGATGTTTCTGCAGGTATGACAATTCATTGTTCTAACCGATATAAAAGTTATCTTAAAACAATGTAGTGTAGAAAAGTCAGGAGTGTTCAATGTAACTCTAAATACCGAAAATTTTACCCCTACCCCAAGTAAATGATCATCAAAAACCTCCAAAATATGCCTGTCTGTACATATATATAAACAAAACATACTAAATGTTTACTTTTTCTTTAAAAATGCATTTGATATATCGCAATATGCAATTTTAAAGGAGAAAATATGAGTAAAATTGAATATTGAGGGCGATTCTCGTGAAAAATTGGAATTTTCAACATTTCGATTTTACAAAATGCAAAGTTTAATTGTTGTATAACCGCCCATAAACCACGCGCATGATCTTATTTGTTATATATTGGAGTCTCTGCGCATTTTTGTGTTCCAAATTTATGTTATTAGACCTGTATACCGGTACAATGTTGAAGCTTTTCAAGCTGAGTAAAATCAAATAAATTGTGTTGAAAAAATTTTTTTGGGGAGGGGTAATATGTTTGCAATTATAAAAGTTTGGTTTGTCTAAAATGTTCAAAAGCATACTTTCTAATAGCTTAGATATAATGAAACGGTATTTTATCAACATTTTTACATGATGTACCAAATTCGTGAAGTTTTTACATCTCAAAACAGCAATAATTCTGAAAAACGGAAAAGTCCAATTTTTCATAAAATTTCGAGCAGAAAGGCCAAAAAGGGCTCTTAAAAAGTTTGTATCTACTTAAATGGGCTTCTGCATGTCAACTTTAGTTAAATGCACACAATAATTTGCATTAGACATATATAGATTACACCACAAGATCCCGTTCATTACCATATTTTATCCACTAGAGATAGTTAAATTTTAAAATTTTAATTGCGAGGCTTGCCGAGCATTTTAAAATTTTTAAATTTAACTATCGAGAGTGGATAAAATATGGTAATAATCGGGATAAAGTGGTGTAATCTTTTTCTCTAATGATCAATGATAAACACCGAGAATTGTATTCCGAATGGATTTGGCGGGAAATAGCACGGGGCTTAATTCAACATACGTTGAATAAAGAAAATTTATCTAACGGGTTAAAACCGGTTTAAACTTGACATATCATTAGAGAATATCTTTTTATCATTTAGAGCCTGAATATTTAAAATTTTCCCTTAATTTTAAGGGGGATGTGTGCTAATTTTGGCATTTCTGATCCCACAATAAGTCTGATTCTAAAATGTTTTCACATATTTTGTTGCTCACATAACATATATCATTATTGCATTGGAAATTATTAAATATATATTCAAATTTGTACGATCCAGATGTAAGAAAGTCGAAATTGTGAAAACATTTAAAATTCCGAAAATTTCCATTTTTAAAAAACATTGTGTCACATCTGTGATAAATTAGGCATAAAAACTAGATAAAATGATGAGATTCATTTATCAAAAAGGAATTGACAGCTTAAAAAAACGTTATTTTCGCAATTTTTTGCAGAGGGAGGGTACATTTTTTGCATTCCCAAATCATAAAAATGGCGTAAAGTTGCCAAACTTGTGCTTATGTAAAGTATGAAAAATAAGCTTCAATTTGGTACAAAATTTCAGTTCATTTAACCTATCTACATAAAGATTGTGTGGCTTAAAAGATAAAATTAAGATTAAAACTAAAATACAAGAATTTTGAGTGGTGTACTATAAAAGTGGCCCTATACTGTCTATACGTGCAGGTTATATTCGTGTTAATATGTTTTATTTTGAATAGGGGATATAAAAGGACTGAAAATATCGGTCTGGATCATAAGGCGGGGGAGGGGGAGGTGCACGGAAAGTGATTTCAGCCCATGGCCTATTTAAGACACCAACTAAGGCGGTCGTATGCTGATTGATTGATTAATTGATTGAATATTGTTTTACGTCTACTGAACAATATTCCAGCTATATCAAGACGAGAACAAATTTGTTAATAAATGCTCACTTTTGGGTATGGAAAGGGTCATGGGACGGGAAATTCTGACTGCCACTGGAAAAGAAGGGTGAAATCGAAAGGGGCGGGGAATTTAGCCTAGTTGCCGATCACCTACGGACCACTCAAAAAGAGCTTGCAGCGTAGCATTTCTTCCAACACGTGGACATAAGTTTACATCCCATCCGAAAGATGGGTTGTGTATCTATTCATCCGCACAACCACGGAATGGGTCCTATTTCTATATCCCGGGGTTCCCTCGGGGTCAGCCCCGTTTAGGAGGGGTCATACCCCGCCAGCTGGAGATACTACTTCCTATTTCTATACCCCGGGGTTCCCTCGGGGTGGGGGGTCGTAAGTTGAACAACAGTCCATCCTAAACTTTGCCATAAGCTATGTCTTAGGATACTTTCGAGAACACAACCCAACTTATTTATTAGAACAAAGATAGATTGTACTTAGGCCATGTGCTGAAATCACTTTCCGTGCAACTCCCCCCCCCCCCTCCAACTTATGATCAAGACCGATTAAATTTCAGTATAATCTGAAGATCTATCGGATTACACACAGCCGATTCACATCATGGAAACTAAGTTTATGAATGAATCAAATGTTATTTGAACTGATTTTTGAATAATGAATAAATTTACAACATTAGATATCATGAAACAGTCGCAGAGAAAAGGAGTGTGTTGGGAAGAAGGAGGGGCTATGAAAAACAACAGAATTCCCTGCAGGCCCACTGGACATTTAGAGGCAACGTTAGATCAAATGGAATATTGTATGGATATTAACACATTTGCATCAGAATTTCAATGACATAATTGAGTAAATGGAGTTCCAAAGCCAAACGTCTGGGAAATATACATGGGTTAATTTAAAGTTCATTATAATCTGAACATTTGTCGGATTCCATACAGCCGATTTACATCATGGAAACTAAGTTTATGAATGAATCAAATGCTATTTCATAGAGGGTACCCTACATCGAAAACTGGATAATTTTTGGCTATTTGAACTGTTCATTATTTTGAATTATGAATAAATATACAACAGAAGTTATACAGAGTAAGTCAGCAGATTTCGTGAAACAGTCGCAGAGATAAGGAATGTGTTGGGAAGAAAGAGGGGGACTAGCTGTGCAGGTAAGTCTTCCTTGGTTGAATATCAGTTTGCGTTTTAGGACACCAACGGAACTGTCTGTTAAGCCTTTTGATGCCAATGTCTTCTGTATCAAAGATAATGTTTGGATTGTTTGTAGCATGGGCGCTGTCCTCTGCATGACCCTCATCGAATCTGGTTGTTGAGTATCTCTGTCTAATTCTAATATGTTAAAATCTCCTCGTCGCTCTATAATATTTTCTTTATTTCTTTCAACATGTGTCTCCACAGGGCGATCATGTTAAAATCAGACACAGAAGTTTTAGCGATGTGCATTGCCTACATTTTATTTCATAAACACAAGTAGGAATAGTGCCAATTTCAGGAATGTCAACCATGAAATCTCTCCCTTGAAAATTATCCAATCAAGATCAAAGATAACGAGGTAAATGACAAACTAAATAATAAATAGTTTTGAAAAACATTTGCGTAAAGTTACTTCGCGTATACATTAAAAATTACACCATTATATAATTAAACATTAACAACATCCGTAAGTTGACGCCAAATGTTGTGAAATAATTGTCTCAGTTAAGTATGATTCATGCCCATTTATCCAACTATTCAATAAAATATATATTATAGGTAAAATCTGACAGTTGGATAAGCGGGGAAATGTACCATTGCAAAACTAAAAACACTGATAAGTGGTTGGGTGAAGTGTTGGATAAAAATATGCCAGAAATTAAGTCCTTGTGAAATATATGAATGATGAATCTCTACAAATACATGGTAAAAAGCAATTGATCAACGCTTTTATAGTCATTCTTCATCTTGAAGTTACCATTACACCTTCAACAATGTGCTTTGCTCCTACCTCATAGTAAGTTTAAGACGACCCCTAGCACATGTTTGAGTGGTATTCATTGCTAGATGTTGAGCAACACTACATCAATACCTTTTTAGCTCACCTGGCTATGCCAGGGTGAGCTTTTGCCATCACTTGGCGTCCGTCGTCTCACCGTCTGTCCGTCCGGCGTAAACTTTTCATTCAAAGATCTTCT
This sequence comes from Modiolus philippinarum, assembly GCA_002080025.1. NCBI lineage: Eukaryota > Metazoa > Mollusca > Bivalvia > Mytilida > Modiolidae > Modiolus > Modiolus philippinarum. The sequence continues at coordinate 115,957 of MJUU01055564.1, read as the reverse complement.
CCTCTGAAACCAATGGGCCAATTGGAACCAAACTTGGTCACAATAGTCCTTGGGTGGTCCCCTTTAAAAATTGTCCGGCATGTCCGTACCTAATCCAAGATGGCTGCCAGCGGGGAACATAGTTTTAACATTGGACCCTTTGGGAAAACACATTCAAAGATCTTCTTCTCAGAAACTACCAGCCCAATTATAACTAAACTTAGTCACAATGGTTCTTAGATGGTCCCATCCAAAAAAGGTATCCGACAGGTCCATACCTCATCCAAGATGGCCGCCAGCGGGGAACATAGTTTTAACTTTGGACCCTATGGAAAAGACATTCAAAGATCTTCTTCTCAGAAACTACCAGTCCAATTATAACCAAACTTAGTCACAATGGTCCTTAGATGGTCTCTTAAAAAAAAAAGGTATCCGGCATCCGAAAAAATGAGTTCAAGACGACCCCTAGCAACGGTTTGAGCAGAATTCCAAGGGAACCCGGGGTATAGAAATAGGACCTAGTATCTCCGGCTTGCGGGGTATGACCCCTCCTAAACGGGGCTGACCCCAAGGGAACCCTGGGATATAGAAATAGGACCCATTCCGTGGTTGTGCGGGATTAATAAATACACAACCTATCTTTCGGATGGGATGTAAACTCAGGTCCACGTTTTGGTAGAAATGCCACGCTTCCTGCACGTTAAAGAACCCTTGTAGCAAGCTCTTTTTGAGTGGTCCGTAGGTGATCGGCTACTAGGCTAAATTCCCCGCCCTTTCGATTTCACCCTACTTTTCGAGTGGCAGTCAGAATTTCCCGTCCCATGACCCTTTCTATACCCCAAAGTGATTATTTATAAACAAACTTGTTCTCGTCTTGATATAGCTGAAATATTGCTCAGTACACGTTAAACAATATTCAATCAATCAATCAATCGAGCATACTACATCTATACACATATATGTTTTAATTGTACAACAGTAAATAGATTTAGGAGTGTCTTGTCTTAGGTTCTAACAAGGAGCTGTATAGTTGTGTAGTTCCCTGGTTATAATGATTTATTTGAAAAGAACTCATTCACTTGCATTGGTCATGATGATTTTGGAATAAAAAATAGTTATTTTCGTCCTCAAAATTTAGAAATGGTATGTTTACGGAAAGAATTAGCTTTTCGGATATACGCCACAGTATTAAACTACTGGACTCTTAGTCTAATATTTATTAAAATTCTATTTTTTACATTTTTGCAAAATCTACCGTTTCTAAGTATTTTATATCAAACTTTTTAGTGTGATTATAGTTATTCTAAATTTAGTAATAATTTTTTTCTGAAATCAAAACTTGCGTACTCTCAGAAAATTTTCTGGTTATAATTTATTAATATTATTTTGCCCAATTTTCTTTGTATATGAGTATCATAAAAGACTTCAGTATTGCACAAGCCCGAAATTTATTCAAATCTATATTTTTTCTGTGATGCAACATCAATAGACATATATATTTATGTACCAAGAATTGTACGAAGAATACATTCTACATAATCCAGATATTTTTTGTTAATAAAATGATTTTTTCCAAAAAGTGGTTTACAATTTTTTGTAAATTTTATCACCGATTATTTTCATCCAATCATTAGAGAAACAGTTTATAGAACTTAAACAAGTTAATATGAAATTTCTCACATCCAGTTACTCTAATTTCTATCCGGTTTTCACATTCCCTGAACGGTGTTGAAAAATTTGTTCTCCTCTCTAGAGAGAAGAACAAGTTTCGTGAAATTTCCCGCCAGATTTATTCGGAATACAATCCTCGGCGTTTTTCATCCAGTCATTAGAGAAACAGTTCTACAACTTAAACACGTTAATTATGAAATTTCCCACATCTCGTTAAATAAATTTTGAAATGTTTAAAAGCTCGACAAGCCTCGCTTTCAAATATTTGCAAAATTTATTTAACTTGATGTGAGAAATTTCATAATCAACTAGTTCTCGTTATGGAAACTATATTTATCAACCAGTTCTCGCTTTAGAAACTATATTTAATCATTAATTACATGATATCTCAATTTTTATGGGGGTTCACACTGCTAGTGCTTTAGTTTTGTTCTTGTTCTTTTTTGTTTACTTGTTTTGTCTGTGTCATACTGTCTCAATTCGTGTTGCTGTGAATTGCCGTGATTTTGGATTTATGATTTTAGAATTTCCCCTTTCCTCCGGTGTTCGTTTGCCGATGTATTACAAATTATTTTATATTCTTTCATTGTCACTGATTAAATTGAAAATTAAACCAAAAGACCTTTTTTTCACTTTTTTTTCAAATCTACAAATATTTTTTCCTCGAGACCTATTTTTGTTGGTTATTATACATAATAATGAGTGTAAAGTACAAAACATTGCATTGAGGAAAAATAAATTTGGAGAACTGGGAATAGTGTTTATTTAAGAAGTTTGGTAAATGGGAAGACACCCTAAGTATACTGATACATAATTATAGTTTATGCATCTTTTTTCTCTCTTATAATATCTTTGTAATTTTTCGCGAATAAAAGAAAATCTGGAGGGACCAGATGTTATAAAAGAACCTTTGGAAAGAACAAGTAAATCGGAGGTTATATATTATTACTTGGTGTTTTATTTGCCACTAAAGGAAGACATGTTTCATTTTTTCAAATATATCAAAAACATATCTAAATGAATGTAAAAAAATGTATCAGTATTGCACGGTGATTTATGACCTGATCCTAATTATATCAGAAATAATAAGGATTTTCATGCTTTCATCACAGTAAACTCTTGGTTGAAAACCCGAGAACAAAGAAAAGTAGCATACACAATATGCTGAAGCTAATATGGATGACTTCAAATTTGATTGATGATAGGTATGAAGATTTTTTTTAATGAATTTTCCATTCCTGAGAAATAACATCCTACCGCGTATATATCTTTTAATTGACAAAATCTGCCATAACATCAGGCTTATACCCCTTCCGGAACACCTGATGAGACATAAAGGTTTTGTAGGGTGTACACTGCCAATTGTTTAGTTTTGTTGAGTTATTGTTTATTTTTAAGTTTCTAAAAGAAGTTTGTTGAGACCTAATGTTTTACTCCATTTTTGGATTAGTGTCTGTCCAAAGGATAGAATTCTATCCTATGTTACGACCCAGGTGACCAATCTCACGCAATCAAACATTAGTGATCATACCCATGCTAAAAGAATCCTTGTCAGGAAACCTCGTACACATCTTTCTGATCTCATAAAAAACGCTGACACTCAATAGTCTATTTTCATTGAACATTAATTTGATTGCCCGAACTTTTCAACACGTAAATGGTGCCCGAATTCGTTAATTAATCACAGAATGAATTTCTCATTCATTAAATTTTGTGTGTAGATGTATGAATATGGAAGTTTACATTTGTATGAATGGCGTAAATGTACTTACCTTCCAGGAACCGTCAATGAAACGATGTGGTTGTTTTGAAATAAATCATAAAAGAACAACGCATTTGAAATAAAAAATCGAATTCATTAGCCGTCGAGAACAACAGTCCATTATTTACAATCTACGGAAGACGTAATGTTTGTTTACATTAATGGAAAAGTACGGGTGTTCCACGTTGGCTGTTCCATTATACTTGTTGCGATTGTCATTTTGCAGTGTCTTCTCCGAAGTTCGCGTTCGGTATACATATAATGGCCGACTCAAAACAAAATACTGAAGAAGTCGTACATCGGTAAATACAAAGTGTTACCTGGAAACAGTTGTTAAGGTGCATATTCCGAAACAGACGATATTTTGCAACGATCTGGGTTGGAATTGACTACATTTGAATTAGGATCAGGCAGGGGTGTTGATCTGTTAATTGCCGTTCGTCCAACAATGTTCATTCCGGGGTGTTGCGTGTTAATTGCCGTTGATCAGAGTTTTGTCAAACAAAACTTGAGATAATGTCATTTGAGTATTTACAATGCATAACAGTCATTTTTCAATTGCATGAGAATGTTTATCATAGCGCGAATTGAGATGCATTGTTGCACAAAGAACTTGGCACAGATCATCGTTTCCATGTCTTCGTGTGTTTGGACGAATTAATATCTCCAAAAAGAGCAGGGTATTGCTGCTCAGGTTTTGTCAGCTTTTGTGTCTTGTCAGCATTCACATTCAGGTCTCATCTTTAGAATTAAATTTCAAAATGTACTTGATCGAGATGGTGCTGTCATTGTTTAGTCTATGTTTAGTGTACAGCAGGGAACCCATAATATGTAATAGGTTTCTGGTATAAAATCAAAATTCTTTGAGTATTTGTCTCTAATGGTTTGATTGCCATTGATTGGCTGGTGTGATCAAATGAAGATGGCCACCAGTAAATACTTTCTGACTGTCAGAAAGGCATGTTTTTGATGAGCAAAACATGGTTTTTGTACCTTTCTTGGTTTTGATATCATCATTATAATTAGACCCATAGTAAAAAATGAGTAATTATGCACGACATAGACAGGCAATTATTCATATCATACATGAACAGTGTACATAAAATATCAAAAGATTAGATACTGATCATTGAAATCATAGACACTAATCCACCAGTCCCTTTGGGACTTTGATTGCTTCTTATTATTAGAAATGTCTCACATTCTGACGAAACTCTACGTAATCTGACGTAAGGAACATTTCACGACGAATCATTTCGAAAATGGCACAAAGGGGGCCATAAGCTGAATAAATATAATGTCCTCCATTTCAAATATTATTTATAGATAATTTCTAGACTGCAATTCAATAAAACATGTTTGTCCAGCTTATGAAATCACCATCATCGCCTAACACATGTAAAATTTAACCTATTTGAATAGAATTTTTTTTGAGTCTGTTTCCGGTCGAGTGCACACGTTCACTGGTACAGTGCTTGTACAGTTAAATATAACCAATCACACGATTATACCATACACCATGCACCATTACACCATATACCTTACACCATATACCTTACACCATACACCATGCACCATACACCTTACTCTATACATGATGTCTAATACAATGTATTTGCCTTTCGGTTTTTATTTTTATAGTGGCCGGTTGCGGGGTGTGACCCCTCCTAAACGGAGGCTGACCCCGAGGGTCCCGGGATATAGAAATAGGACCCATTCCGTGGTTGTGCGGGATTAATAAATACACAACCCATCTTTCGGATGGGATGTAAACTCAGGTCCACGTGTTGGAAGAAATGCCACGCTTCCTGCACGTTAAAGAACCCTTGTAGCAAGCTCTTTTTGGGGTGGTCCGTAGGTGATCGGCTACAAGGCTAAATTACCCGCCCTTGACGATTTCTACCTACTTTTCCAGTGGCAGTCAGAATTTCCCGTCCCATGGCCATTTCCATACCCCAAAGTGATTATTTATCAACAAACTTGTTCTCGTCTTGATATAGCTGAAATATTGCTGAGTAGACGTTCAACAATATTCAATCAATCAATCAATTTATAGTGGCCGGTGCATTCAACAAATGAATTTTATCTTTTTTTGAAGGACAAAATGTGGATTTTAAATGAAAATTTGTCGAGATCTCAATTTTCATTCTCAACTTCAGAATATTTTCCGCCAACCTTGTTATTTACAATCGTGTAAATAGAAAAAAAATACTCGAGGGTGATACAGATTTTCGTTTGCCGTATTTTATTTCACGTGTTGCTTTTTCTCGCTTCTAAAATGTCTTTTTTTCATTTTATTTATTAGCTATTCCTTCCATATCTTTCGATTATCCTATCATTCCGAAGGCGGCAAAGTCTTAGAAATTATCATCGTACGGTGTCCATAACGTTTTTTTCGTATATCAATCACTATCTTATTTCACGTACAATATATATTATACACGAGAATTTAGATATTTCTTCCATTCAAACAGAATCTATTTTTTGTACACCGTACAATGACCCACTCCTTTAAAACCCCATTAATCATATAAATAGAGAAATTGAGTATTAGGTGGTATTTACACCATTTCACATACTATCTTTATCCTTGTTGTTGCATATTTCCACTAAATTTGTACAAAAATTTGAGTTCAAGATGCATTCACACCATATCGCATACTATCGATATCCATATTGTTGCATGTTTTCAGTTTATTTATACCAAATTTGAGTACTTGATGTCATTTACACCATTGATACATATTTTCAGTAAATTTGTACCAAATTTGAGTACTTGATGGCATTTACTCTATATCGCATACTATCGATATCCCTACATATTTTCAGAAAATGTATACCAAATTTCAGTAAAAGATGGCATTTACACCATATCGCATACCATCAATATCTATATTATTGCTTGTTTTCAGTATATTTATATATCTTGTACCAAATTTGAGTACTTGATCGCATTTACACCATATCGCATACTATCGATATCCCCATTGCTGCATATTTTCAGTAAATTTGTACCAAATTTGACTATTAGATGGTATTTACACTATATGGTATAATATCAATATCTCTATTGTAGCATATTTTCAGCAAATTTGTATCCATTTGAGTACGAGATGGCATTAACACCATATCCCTTGCTATCGATATCCCTATTATTGCATATTTTCAGTAAATTTGTACCAAATTTGAATACTAGATGGCATTTACATCATATCGCATACTATAGATATCCCTACCTGTGCATGTTTTCAGTTAATTTGTATCTGATTTGAATACTAGATGGCATTTACACCATATCGCATACTATCGATATCCCTATTGCTGCATATTATCAGTAAATTTGTACAAAATTTGAATTCAAGATCCACTTACACCATATCGAATTCTATCGATATCCCTATTGTTGCATGTTTTTAGTATATTTGTACCAAATTTGACTACAAATGGCATTTAAACCATATCTCAGTTAATCGATATCCCTTTTGCTGCATATATTCAGTAAATTTGTACCCAATTTGAGTACTTGATGGCATTTACACAATATCCGACACTATCGATATCCCTACATATTTTCAGTAACTTTGTACCAAATGTGAGTAATAAATGGCAATTACATCATATCGCATACTATCGATAGCGCTATTGTTGCATATTTTCAGTAAATTTGTACCAAATTTGAGTACAACATGGTATTTACATCATATCTCATACTATCGATATCCCTATTGTTGCATTTTTTCAGTACATTTGTATCAAATTTGAGTGCTAGATGCCATTTACATCATATCGCATACTATTGATATCCCTATTGTAGCATATTTTCAGTACATTTTTACCAAATTTGAGAACTACATGGCATTTACACCATATCACATACTATCGATATCCATATTGTTGCATATTTTCAGCAAATTTGTTCTTAATTTGAGAACTAGATGGCATTTACACCATATCGCATACACAACCTAACATATACTATTGATATCCCCATTGTTGAATAATTTCAGTACTTTTGTACCATATTTGAGTACTAGATGGCATTAACACCATATCCCTGATCGATATCCATATTGTTGCATATTTTTAGCAAAGTTGTTCCTAATTTGAGAACTGCATGGCATTTACACAATATTGCATACTATCAATATACCTATTGTTGCATATTTTCAGCAAATTTGTACCAAATTTGTGTAATAGATGGCATTTACACCATATCTCATACTATCGATATCCCTATTGTTGCATGTTTTCAGTATATTTGTTTCAAATTTGAGTACTAGATGCCATTTACATCATATCGCATACTAAAAATATCCTTATTGTTGCATATTTTCAGTTAATTTGTACAAAATTTGAGTTCAAGATGCATTTACACCATATCAAATTCTATCGATATCCCTATTGTTGCAGGTTTTTAGTATATTTTAGTATATTTGTACCACATTTGACTACTAGATGGCATTTACACCATATCTCAGTTAATAGGGACTCCAGGCCAAAAATTAAAAAAACAAACACATTGACAGAATGTTGCTGAAATGAAAGAGCTCTTAAAAAGGATTCAAACGCAAAAAAAACAGAATGAAAATCCATCAACATTTGGCAAAGTTTCGGCCATTTTCAGTCACGAAAAATGGCACTTTATTTGGAAAATGAAGGCATATTTGGCCAAGAAACAAGTCGAAAGCATAAATAGTCAGTTTTTCAAACAGTATAATTCAAAAACATCAAAAGATAAAACATATAATACAACATTTTGCATAAATAAGCACAACAGTTTATAAGAAAAACATAAATTAATATTTAATAACATTACAATAAAAAATTTATTACCCAACAAATATCAAGGCCCAAAGTGTGGACTTAGTCATTTTTTCAATGGCACCGCTGAAAAATGGTAAAAAAATGGCCTTAGGGTCATAGTTTGCCTTCTTATATTTCCAAACAGTTATATTTAAGCTTGGAAATATATATATTATGTTAATACATAAAGAGAATTATTTTTATTTTCATACCTAAATCTACGTCACGACTAACTATAATTCAAAATGGCCGCCAAAACTATTTTGACACAAATAAATTTTACATTTTTTAATTTTTCACTTATTTTTAAAAAAATTGAATGTTTTTATAGTAAAATCTTAATATCTATGATTATATTTAAATAAGTTTGAATAAATAACAAATTGAACTGTTTAATAGTTGAAAATGTGGTAAAAATAGGACTTTGGGTGATGATTTTGAGCATTTGCCACAATATGGCATTCTAACCATACTTTACCATTAAATATTTTAAAAAGGTGATATTGTGGCATATAATTTTTTGTATTTCTTTAATGTATGATGAAAAGTATTTCTATTTTCAGCATTAAATTTACTTCATGCAAACCCATAATTCAAAATGGCTGCCATCAAAATGGCCGCCGAGGCCTTCTGGCCCAGCTAGAATTTACAGTTTTCTAAACGTTGAACAGTAAATCTGCACTTATCATAGGAAAGTTTATGTTTTTAAAGCCTTAACTATTAAATTATAGTTATATAATTAGATATAAGTTTTAAAAAATGACAGATTTAGATGATTTTAATGAAAAAAATGTTAAAAATAACCTTTAGATGATAATTTAAGCAATTTCTTTGTAAATTTTGAAAATTGCAAATTTCAACAACAACAAAAAAATTCTCATGAATTTGAACTTTGGTTAGTCATTAGGTATTCTCTTTATTAATTTCAGACAGAAACAATGGTTGTATTTCTTTAAATCATTCTTTAAAAATAGGAATAATAATAAATGAAAATTTTAAAAGGGGAGATAACTCACCACAACAAAATTATTTTTTTTTGTGATTTAACTTCAAAAGCAAAACATTATTTTGCATTCAAAGCAGAAAAATCATGGAGTTGCTCAATTATTAATATAATCAATCATGACAGTTGCCAGCCCCATACATGGTTCAGACAAAGATGAAACACCTAGCAATGTAATAGAACTGACAATACTTACCGTAAACAGCAAGTAAGGATCATTATCGGGCCAAAGACGGCTTACTACCTATATGGGTTGGCATCAGATACCCGCCCACAACATCATGATTCCATTCATATTTGATACTTATAGCCACTACCCTTCATATTATACTAACCAAAAACATTCAGCAACATATCATAATTATTTTATTTGCAATTAAAAATATTTTTGAGGTAAATCAATTTCATTCAATGCCAATAGCCTTAAATTTTTTGACAGCATATTGAAGTGAGCAACAATTTAAAAAAATATAAATGTTCTTAAATAAAGCTAGCATGTACATGTATTCAATTTGTTGTGCCAGTTCAAGAGGAATAGGATTCATCAACCATTTTCTTTTGCAATACTGACCAAAGTCTACCATTTGAAATTGGCTCCACAGAAATAACTGAAATAATGCCCGACACATGGACATCTTGGATATCTTGTTTTCTAGGCCAACGGAAATGATTACCTGATGGATGAAGAAATTCAAGTTCTGCAGTAATATCATTTATAATTTTATTACATCGACCAGGATACCAAGAATCAACAAAGGCTATTGCGTAAAATTTATTAACCTCGAACTGAATTTCATTTTTTTTAGAAGGCTGAGACCTGTCGGAGTCCATTTTGTTTTTACTTACCTTTCTTTTTCTTGCATTTTTGTTATTCTTGATAGTTTCATCAACCTTATTTGAATTTATTTGAATAAGAGTTTCAGGAATTCTTTCAGTTTCAATGAAATTTGCTAAAATTACATCTTTTAGATTCTTTTTCATTTTACATGTGCTCACCACCACTTTATTTTCTTGCAGTTTCAGAAGAGATTTGTTTGGAATATTTGATTTTAAGATCTTAGCATGGTATAAAATCTGATTTCGTACCAACTGTCTTACCCTAAGATTTCCTAATCCTTCAGTTTTTAAATCTACTTCCTCACAAGAGGTCCAAATTCCATCTTCTTTCATTTGTGTTGTTAATTTTTTAAGATAAGCTTCAGCTCTCTCTAGTTTTCTCAATTTGTTCATTTGCCTATCTTTTTGTCCCTGCAACCGTGCTTCTCTTATAGATTTTTTTATTTTCTTTTCTGCAATATACCTTCTATTTGCCACTTTTCTTGCTATTTTGAAATACTTACATTTTGTTGCTGTGGACAAGTCATTTATAAATTTACCCGTCTTATTCATTGTATAAGTTATAATACCTGATTTTGCAGCTGTGGTTTTCTGTGGTGCTATTTGAACAAGTCTGTCAAGTGCTGAAAAATCTGCCTCCGAAATCCTGTTAGTTTTTGGTACATTTGAATTTCCAATAAGTTCATCAGGTGGAACAAACATGGAGCCTCCAGGAAGTTGGTCTGCCAATTGCCTTTCTAACATTGGGAAAACGGACTGGAATATATTTTCTAGTGAATTGATGGTCAATTCATCAAAATTTTCATTATTAGTCTGATCAAAAAGGCAATTGTACACCAAGTCCTTCTGAAGGATGCCATGCACACCAAATATCTGATTTCCTGTTAATAGACTGGAAGAATCATCAGCCAACTGTCTTACCTTTTCAACTAAGATTTGCCAAAAATCATTCATTTTAAAATACTGTATATTTTTATCCTCAAGTAGTCTCCAAAGAGGTCCACAAACAAGTTTGTCTATTATACCTAAAGATCTGCATTCTGCCAGTAATGTTTCATTTTTTATTAAATTTTCAACAGACAATAACAATTTGTTTGATTTGCTACACCTACCTGAAGACAAATAATCTTTGATGTCATTTCTATGAAAATAAACAGCACCTCCATCTATAAACAACACATTGAACCTATTATGTAAAAATGTTACAAGATGATTTTTTTTACCTCTTTCTGACAAAAAATCATTAAATTCAGCCCCATCACCAGATTTCTGACAACCAGATAACTCTATAAAACTTTTACAACATTCATAAATTAGATCATTCGCCACTGGGTTTGATGTATTAAAACCATGTTGATTAGATATACCCTTCTCTTTTTCAAAATTTAATAAACCTTTGAGAGCTGCTGAGGCCATATTGGGCAAAATATGTAAACCACAATATAAGGGAACAATTTTAAATTCCTTTTCTATCTCTTGCTGTGTTTTATTGCTATTGATTTCTATCTAACTAATTGCATTTTCTTTTTCTTTTTCAAGCATTTTATGGTAGGTTTTATTTACAATATGGCGGTCAGTCATGATACAATTGATTTTTGATTTAAGAGAAGCAGCAGTTTTCTGCTTTTCAATGTCCGTTTCAGACACTGCTTCCGCTAACTCGTCAAACGTTTTGTCAGTAGCCTTGATATAACTGCCAGCATCACCACTTGGCATTACTTGGTGACTCAAGGAATATGAACCACTTTCATTTGTGACCTGAAAACCTGAATATTCTGTAAATTTTTTCTTTGTTCCATCTAAGTGTAAACAATTCATATTACTGTTCAATATGGCTTCTGCAGCTTGAGCCTGAGCAAGTACCTGAGCCTCAATAGATATGATTGATGTTAGAGATTTTTGAGGTAATCTATCAACCTCAATATCTACCAAGTTTTTTAGGACTGTTGTGATAACATTAGCACATTTATTTATTGGAATTCCCATCCCTAAAATATCCATATAGACTTGTCTTACTTCATCTTTATACTTACCTTTTGAAAACAGTTCCAGCTTTTTCTTACCTTCCTCTGATTGCTCATCATTCAGTTGTGCTATTGCTTTCTGAAGCTCACTCATTTCTTTTTGAAGGTTATTAATTTCTTTCTTTTGTTTTGTTTCAGTTTCCTTGAGCTCTGAAGCTCGACATTTATAGTAACTTTTCAATTTATTTTCTTTAACTTTAGAATTTTTCAAGTT
>MJUU01055564.1:82527-99948 GCA_002080025.1 Modiolus philippinarum | reverse complement strand
CTTTTTATCAGACACTTGTTTCTGGTAAAAGAGTAATTTTAATTGGAATTTTGGTTTATTGTTGTAAGAATTATCATAAGGCATGCTATCAATAATTTGATTTTCTTGGGGGATCTCTTGTGAAAAGAATTTTTTAATAACTGCTTTCAAATTTTTTTTTTTTACCTGGAAGTAATAATACAATTGATAGAGAAATTTGTTTCTTGAGCTAATTTACTGTAAAAGTTTTTTGCTGAAAATCCATAAACATATATGTATAGCCATCTCCAACCCCTCCCCCAATCTAAAATATCAAACATTTGCTGTCAAACTGGTCAAGCCTATCAATTGAAAACTTATATTTTATTATTTTGTACTTTTCTGTGCTAAAAATATAACGGAATTTACTTCCCGGTTACTTCTCTGGCCTAAAAAAAAATCAACCCAGTCCCAGGTCAGGAGTACGGCGGCACAACACAATAACCATTTATAATGTCAAAATACCCATACACACAGACTAATAACCCCAAAACATATTTATTCAATGTGCTTTTACATTTTTAACCGACTTATTGACAACCGCACACTGCTAACGTCAACAAACTTGATCGATGCCAAGGTGACATTCGTGAACGTTTTGGGGGGTTGCCGAAATCGAAATTACACTTGATTTCTCTTTAAAAAGAAACACTGAGCTGATTCAAACAGAAAAACGATATTTATATAATTAAAAAAATCATAACTTCAACTTTACAATGATATAAGTTTGATCTAAAAATACTCACTTTCAGTATTTGTAAATTTAGTCCATTCTCTTCAAACGATTTGTGTTGACCGAAATACACACGGCATTGACCTTAAACTTATATGGTTGTAATCTATAGGTCACGCCGGTTTTTCCCATCTAAAAATAATCCCGGTGATTTGATTGGCTCACTGTTTCAATCACGCGTGATCATCGTGGTAAATCTAAAATCCGGTGCCACGGCTGACGACGTCTCAAGTGTACAGCTTCGTCATGTATAATAAAGTTACCGTAATAATGGCAGTTCTGAATGAAATTTGGTATAAACTGGCAAATTAAATAAACAAAACACAAGGAATAACATGATATATTTTTTATTCAGAATAAACGTTTTTAAATAAAGAAAACTGACAAAAACACAACCTTAGAAAACGGCGATTTCAGCCGTTCCAATGTACGACGTCGTTCACCTGGAATCCCTACAGTTAACCGATATCCCTATTGCTGCATATTTTCAGTAAATTTCTACCTAATTTTAGTACTTGATGTCAATTACACAATATCGGTTACTATATATATTCCTACATATTTTCAGTAAATTTGTACCAAATTTGAGTATTAGATGGCATTTACACCATATCGCATACTATCAATATCCCTATTGTTGCATATTTTCAGTAAATTTGTAGCAAATTTGTGTAATAGATGGCATTTACACCATATCGCATACTATCGATATCCCTATTGTTGCATATTTTCAGTATATTTGTATCAGATTTGAGTATTAGATGGCATTTACACCATATCGCATACTATCAATATCCCTATTGTTGCATATTTTCAGTAAATTTGTACCAAATTTGTGTAATAGATGGCATTTACACCATATCGCATATTATCGATTTCCCTGTTGTTGCATATTTTCAGGACATTTGCACCAAATTTGAGTATAACATGGCATGTTCATCATATTGCTTACTATTGATATCACTATTGTTGCATGTTTTCGGTATTTTTGTACCAAATTTGAGTACTTGATGGCATTTACTCCATATCGCATACTACCGATATCCATATTTTGCATATTTGCAGGAAATTTGTACTAAATTTGGCTTTTACACCATATCGTATACTATTGATATATCTATTGTTGCATATTTTCAGCAAATTTGTACCAATTTGAGTACTATATGGTATTTACACCATATCTCTTACTATCGATATCCATATTATTGCATATTTTCAGTAAATTTGTACTAAATTTGAATACTTGATCGCATTTACAGCATATCGCATACTATTGATATACTTACTGTTGCATGTTTTGAGTACCTAATTTGAGAACTAGATGGCATTTACACCATATCGCATACTACAAATATCCTTTTTGTAGCATATTTTCAGCAAATTTGTACCAATTTGATTACAAGATGGCATTTACACCATATCCCTTGCTATCGATATCCCCATTATTGCATATTTTCAGTAAATTTGTACCAATTTGAATACTAGATGGCATTTACACCATATCGCATACTATAGAAATCCCTACCTGTGCATGTTTTCATTTAATTTGTACCTAATTTAAATAGTAGATGGCATTTACACCATATCACATGCTACCGATATCACTATTGCTGCATATTTTCAGTAAATTTGTACAAAATTTGAGTTCAAGATGCATTTACACCATATCGAATACTATCGATATCCCTATTGTTGCATGTTTTTAGTATATTTGTACCACATTTGACTACTAGATGGCATTTACACCATATCTCAGTTAATCGATATCCCTATTGCTGCATATTTTCTGTAAATTTGTACCCAATTTGAGTACTTGATGCCATTTACACAATATCGGATACTATCGATATCCCTACATATGTTCAAAAATTTGTACCAAATTTGAGTATTAGATGGCATTTACACCATATCGCATACAATCAATATCCCTATTGTTTCATGTTTTGAATAAATTTGTACTAAATTTGACTACTAGATGGCATTTCCACCATATTGCTTACTATTGATATCCCTATTGCTGCATATTTTCAGTAAATTTGTACCAAATTTGACTATTAGATGGTATTTACACCATATGGTATCATATCAATATCCTTATTGTTGCATATTTTTAGCAAATTTGTACCAAGTTGAGTACGAGATGGCAGTTACACCATATCCCTTGCAATTGATATCCTTATTATTGCAAATTTTCTGTAAATTTGTACCAAATTTGAGTACTAGATGCCATTTACATCATATCGCATACTATCGATATCCCTATTGTTGCATGTTTTCAGTATATTTGTATCAAAATTTGAGTACTAGATGCCATTTACATCATATCGCATACTATCGATATCCCTATTCTGGCATATTTTCAGTAAATTTGTACCAAATTCGAGAACTAGATGGCATATACACCATATTTCATACTATTGATATCCCCATTGTTGCATATTTTCAGTACTTTTGTACCATATTTGAGTACTAGTTGGCATTTACACCATATCCCTGATCGATATCCCTATTGTTGCAAATTTTCAGTACATTTGTACTAAATTTGATTATTACATGGCATGTTCATCATATTGCTTACTATCGCTATCACTATTGTTGCATGTTTTTCTGTATATTTTTACCAAATTTGAGTACGTTATGGCATTTACACCATATCGCATACTACCGATATCCATTTTGTTGCATATTTACAGGAAAATTGTACCAAATTTGATTAATACACCATATCGTATAATATTGAATGTCGAATGTTATACGGATTTTCCTTACTGGTCTCTTCCTTTGATCGATTCGGACTGTTATTGTCACTTTTATTATTGATATATCTAATGGTGCATATTTTCAGCAAATTTGTACCAGTTTGAGTACTAGATGGTATTTACGCCATATCTCTTACTTTCGATATCCATATTACTGCATATTTTCAGTAAATTTGTACTAAATTTGAATACTAGATGGCATTTACAGCATATGTCATACTATCGATAACCTTACTGTTGCATGTTTTGTGTAAATTTGTCCCTAATTTGAGAACTAGATAGTATAAGTTATCATGCATTGAACCAACTAATATGATTATTTAGATAGTGTCGAAAATCGTTGAACGGTAAGACCGTCAGGTCGCACCGTTCAACCATTTTCGACACTATCTAAATAATCATATTTGTTGGTTCAAGCAAGAAAACGATAATTACAAAATGACCCACATTTAACTACACGAGTCTACACATAAACGCTACCGCGTAACTTGAACAATACACAACCGAATGATTTATTGATTTTTCATGTGATAAAGATTGAACCAGTAAACACATGCCAGTATTAATGACGTTTTCCTAATATATTGAGCGAAAACCTTTGAAAATGAATGGAGATAAAATATTTCATATCGAGATGTTATTCCAAGTTTAGATGTACATTTGTATTTCCACGGGTGTATTTCATATTTTAAATTTTGAATGTAAATATCAGGCTGAAATTACTGTTAAATTACGTGGAAGTAAACTATGTTCAATTTCGATATGTTTATTTATCCCTGCTTACTGCATGTTTGTGACTGTTGTCTTTATGTGAAATTCATATATGTACGCTTTTGAATGACTTTGGTCTAGGTGAAACACTTTATTATGATAATTATTGATTTTCTTGTTGTGTATGGCGGACATGGTTATTTAGCAGGTGGTTGATCAACCAATAGAATCCAAGTTTACATCTGCATAACCGCACAATATCTTTTGGCCACGATCTCTCTCGTTGGCACGACTTAGTATGTCGTAGGAACGAGTAAGTATCTCCTGGCCACGACAGAGCTATCTCGTGGCCACGACTAAGTATGTCGTGGCCATGAGATAGAAAAAAAATCACATGTCCCCATCATGCTTCCGTTGTCAAGAGCCCAAAGACAAATGAAGTGGAAACTTTATAGGCATATCTAAAGTTCGGATTTTGGACGGCGATTATTTTTCCTATAAAAGCGTAGAATTTCTTTTTGCATCTCTAGTTTTTGTTGAATTATTCAAAACAAGATATTTAAAAATAAATTTAATTTAAAGTTCAAGTCAGATTTGTTCAGCTTTTTTTTTATAAAAATTGTGCTAGTTTGATGTCATCTTTAAAAGGACAAGGTGCGATAAGGGGCTAATTTTGGCCCTAAATTTGGTGATTTTTTAAGTTGCACTGGCATTTTTTCTTTTATGTTGGTTTGAATGTTCAGATCCCACTAATGGAAAAAATACAAAATTTAGAACCCATGACGTCACAATAGGTACAGTTCTGACGTCATGTTAAAGCTACTTTTCAACGTTTACATAGAAATATAAGCGATTTCGCATATTTTCGAACGGTTTTTCTAGCCGGAAATATAGAGCACATTCAAGAACCAACTAGATAATTTACCAACTTGTTAGTACAAATGTATTGGACCTCCCATATAATTTTTTTTCTGGTTCATGCCTGTGCTCTATGTTTCCTCATCAGAAAAGTTAGTCAAAATTAGTCAAATTTATCATTTTTCGACAAAATGTGCAATTTGTCCCAATTTCTACACTGAAAAACTCTATAATCGTAAATCAATACTTGATTAATCTACCTGTTAATTGTTAACCTATATCCATAGAACATTTCAACAAAATTATTGTGAATTTAAGCATACTTATTTTTTGAGGCCAAATAAGTCCCTTACCGTACCTACTCCTTTAAAAGAGACGAATTTAATAAACATATCCCTATATATTTTCGCCGAGGCACAGGCCACCCTGTCTCCATCCCTAGAGCCATCTGTGTGTATAGGCAAGTATTCTCGGTGTTCAGATTTAATTCTTGCAAACTCCTGCTGGATAACCAGAGGATTAGTGTAAGATTTTTTATATTTTCGTAGTTCGAATTTAAATGCTGATTTTGGGTTTAGCCATGGATGCTTTATTGGTGTTAGAATTTATTTCGTCCAATTGTACATTGGCAGATTCCAAGTGTGGTTGGATGCGAAGTCCAAATGGTTTAATAACATTTGGCCGTTTATCTTATACTGTCTTGTGAAGTGGTTTGAAAACACAGTTGTGAGCAGGATTTGAAGGATACGCTTTAGCTTAGTAGTGCATTGTAATCGTAGTTTGAGACGTCTGTCCCCTAGGGATGGGTCATTAGCCTCAACATAGAGACTCTCCACCGGAGAAGTTCTGAACTCACCCAAGGACAGACGTAAACCGTGGTGATGAATTGTATCTAATAATTTAATGTATGATTTACGGGCACAGTCGTAAACAAAACATCCACAATCTTACTTTGGTCGAATCGACGATCAATATAAATTTACAAAAACAGTGCTATCCGCACCCCAGTCGGTAATCCACACAACTTTTAAAATATCTAATGCCTTGAGGCATTTATTCTTTAGTATCTTGATATGGAGAAGAAAGAAAAGGTTACTGTCAAAGATTAAGCCAAGGAATTTGGCTCTTTTACAATAGCAATAGGGTTATTATACAAGTTTAGCTCGGGATCTGCGTGCAGTTTCCGTTTACAACTGAAATGCATTCCATCTGTTTTAGAGCTTTAGAACTTAAAACCGTTCTCTTTGCCCCATTTTCTTTCAATTCTGTTCAAACAGAGCTGCAATTGTCTTCTATGTTATTCATGTGTTTACCACTATAACATATCAGGAAGTTATCGACATACAGTGATCCATCAATGTCATTTTTCAAAACTTCAGCTAAACTATTGATTTTAATACTAAACAATGTAACGGTGAGGATGCTTCCTTGCGGAACACCCATCTCCTGTTCAAAAGGATCAGACAGCGTAGAGTTGACTCTGACATTAAATTTCCGGTCTTTAAGAAAATTTTCAATGGAAATTGGCAACATTCCTCTCAACCCAACATCAAAAAGATCCTTTAAAATACCATATTTCAATGTTGTGTCATATGCTTTTTCAATATCGAAAAAGACAGACACAACATGTTCTTTTTTTAAGAAGGCGTTTCTAATAAATGTCTCAAAACGTACAAGATGGTCTATAGTACCACGCCTTTGTCTAAATCCGTTTTGTATGTTAGACAGTAGACCATTTACTTTAAGAAACCAAAACAAGCCAACCTTTTATTATACGTTCCATGGTCTTACAAACGCAACTAGTCGTTGCCAGTGGACAGTAATACGACGGTTCTGAATGATCTTTACCTGGTTTTGGAATAGGAACTATTGTTGCATGTTTCCAGATGTATGGTAAGTTTCCTGTTTCCCAAATATTATTCATAAAATTTAAGAGAATATCAAGAACTAAATCAGGTAGATGTTTGAGAAGTTGAAAATGGATATCAATCGTGTGCCTTATCTAACGCAAATGACATGATAATTGCAAGTCATATCTATTTTTGAATTATAGAGTGAAACTCGAGTGTTCCTTCGTTTGTCATACGTACAATTAAGATACCTGCAAGACATATCTATTTTTGAATTATATAATGAAACTCGAGCGTTCTTTCGTTTGTCATACGTACAAACGAAAGCGACGAACCGAGACGTATCGTTTTTCGAAGGAAATATGGCTCAGATATAAGCTTTTTCAACTGCGTGACGTATATGATTATTTAGTTCAAAAATCTCAACATTGTAATTGGATTTGTTGAAATTCTTAAATTTACTTTCGTTTTTTTTTTTTTTTTTTTTTTTTTTTTTTTTTTGCAATAAGTAGTCCCCATACGTTCCTGACCTGTTTTGTCAAAATGTTAAACATCTCTATTAAGGTATTTCACCTGAGTGTGAAAGACCTTATTGTAATTCTTTGGATTATTATTTTTTTCGTATTCTTTTTCTTTCGCCGTAGCCGCTGTAAAAAAAATACGAGACATATCATTTCGATTTTAAGTGTGATGGATCGATACCACTGCGGGCTCTTCAAACTTTCGCAAGCATATTCACCTATTTGAAGTAACGGAGTTATCTTCCAAATCATTCTTTATCTTGTGTGCAGATGTCCTCAGTACCGTAACCGATATCAAAATTCTGAATGGGGTGAAATCTTGCATTCATCCTCAGGATGATTTGTAATGCAAAAAAAAATAAATAAATAAAATAAAAAAAAAAACAAAAAACAAAAAAAACAAAAACAAAAAAAAAAAAAACAAGTTGCGCGTTTTTGACCCGCTAAATATGTAAATTTCTCATAGTTATCGGATTTACACAAAATTGAGTTTTCAAGTAGCTTTCATGGTCCTTGGAAAAATTATTTCGTCTGTCATTTTATTTTTTGTTTTCGGAATATCTCGAAAAGGATGAACAAATTATGAAAAAATTACATTGGAAAAACTACTCCTCTCACTGAAATCTCCATTTGATACATTTACATGAAAACTCTGCGACTAACCGTTTTTGAATTTACAGAAAATATAGTGAACATATATATTGAATGCGTTCAGTGCAAAGATTTGAGTTCCGGGTTGAAGGTCATCGGTGACCTTTGAACGTGACCTTTTGACCTTATGAGCAGATAACTCGACAACCGAAACTGACGGCTGATCAAGAACAATAAGAAAAATGTTTGATATTTCAAGGGCTTCATTTGATTCATTTTGGATCGAATCTCTTCGATGACTCGATGGAATGTTTTTGCACTTGACAAGTTTCCGAAAGTGTTTTTTATATAATTTGAAACCGTTGCAGGTCGCGTAGTCAATTTACATTGAAAGTGATCAGTAAGAGGAGACCTTCAATTTGACTCCTAGGCAAAATGTCATTAAGGTCAAGGTCATAACAAATTCTTGGTCTCTTTAAAAAAAAAATGACAAAAAGATGACAAAATGCCTTTGAGAGAATGATCTACATTTGGGTCATTGGTCCAACAATTTTGGACCTCTGTTTTTGGACCTTTAGCCCTGAACCAGTCTTTCGAGCTCCGATTTCATGTTTTTGCATATATCTAAATACCGTATAAGTGGTTATTTTCGCAAGAACTTAATTTTCGCTTTATTCGCGGCCATTCTGAAGTCGCGAAAATCGAAATATAATTTTATATGAGTCTATATACACTTAATGGGGAGCAATCGCGAAAATTTGAGATCCGCGCAAATAAAGTCATGCAAGTGTGACAGAAATCGCGAAATTTGCGGTTCGCGAAAATAACCACTTATACGGTAATGTTTAAGTTACAAAGAAACTATCAACAGAAAAATGTTAAGTACAATAAGGCCAACAAAATGAAGTCAAAGTCAAAGGTCAAGGATCCCTAGCAACAACGTTATTTGTCATGAAAATCTCTAGCAACCATATCCACAATTTCTTAGAACGTTGATAATGACATTGCCAAACGAAAGTCACTTTGATGTCCCTATCAACAAGGTACTTTTTTGACAAAGTCCCTAGCAACCATTGAGCAAAAAACTAATACAGTTCAGAACTTTTATTTATTAAATCATATTTTGACCGAAATAGACAACTAACTGAAACTCAAACAGGTGATAATAGTGAAAACTGGTGAAAGCCCTTGAAATTGGTCTCTGCACAAGTGACCTTTTAATTATCATTATTTACATTATTATTGTTCTTTTTGTTCATTGGTTTTGTCTTTGTAGAGTTGTCTCCATTTGTTTAAAAACGAATTGCCATGTTTTTCGGATTAAGGAAATCCCGTCTTTCCCTTTGATGTTCGTTTTCCGTTGTGTTGAATTTGAAAACATTATCAACAGATGTGAATTTAATAGAAGTCTGAAACTTCTCAATAATGCATGACACTTTTAAGGTCGCTATCTTGAGTTAATTGATGTAATGGGATGGTTTTGAAACATGCGACTTACCTTTTTAAAATTTCAATAAATCTAGAATTCAGCCGTAACATTTAAAATATCGTAATCAACTTGATCTTAACAACGATCTTGCTATGGAATATAACATCTGACATGTCGGGTGCATGAATATCAGGTTGTTTTTACATTGTATCCGCATCGATTTTCCTTGCATATGGAGAAAAGATGTTCTACCTTTTTTCAGAGATCTATATCAAAACAGACTAACGACAACTGAAAATCTGCATGCTTTGATATTACTATGATATAGTAATTTGTTTTACTTTTTTGGAAGATGGACAGTATCTTTCAACTAAAGTGTATGATAAATAATTTATGATTTTCGTTGTTTTCATTTATCACATATCATCCCTTGATCCGTGTTAGTCGTCGAGTGTCAAGTGTAAATTATGAGGTTTGTCATTGTCTCTTTCGATTTTAAAACTTCCAGTACATAAATTGTATCCGACAGTTGTACTTGGAACGACGGTATATAACGTTCAAGCAAAACTTTACAGTAGTTTTCCTTAAAATTCATATTATGGTAGGAAACAATTTCAAATTGCAATTTTATCGCGAATTTTTATGTGTCACATGATCAGACTGAGACCTTATATGGGATGAAAATGACATTTTCAGCAGTTAATTTCTATCGTATCGTCAAATATACAGTGTATATGCGTACATGCAGTCGTAACGCTGCAACGTTTTCGAAGTCGTCATCGTATTAAAGTTTATTGTGTCCATTTTTCGTCAGTTTTATGTATTCCCCCGTTTAAATACACTATCGACAAATATTTTGACTGATTTCACCATAGTCAGTCGTTTTTTGACTTAGAATGTCTGAACAGGGTTGAGAATGACCGTGCTGAGTTGATTCAACGCTGATCAGTCTTTTTCAACACTAGTTTTGACTGAAAATGACTGAACACAGTTGGGCCAACTCATTTCAGTCAATCTCAGATTTCACCTGTGTTGTAAAAGTCTGACCAGTGTTGAGTCAACTTTGGTCAGTCATTCTCAACACTACCTGTGTTGTAAATGACTGATTCCTGTTGAGAGTGTCTTTTCAGTGTTGAGTCAACGCTGATCAGTCATTTTCAACGCTACCTGTGTCGTAAAAGACTGATCCGTGTTGAAAATGACTGACCAGCGTTGGCTCAACATCGGACAGACATTTTCAACACGGGTCAGTCTTTTTTAGCAAGGGAAGTGTTGAGAACGACTGATCAGTGTTGATTCAACACTAAACAGAC
The DNA here is from genome assembly GCA_002080025.1 of Modiolus philippinarum. Classification (NCBI taxonomy): domain Eukaryota; kingdom Metazoa; phylum Mollusca; class Bivalvia; order Mytilida; family Modiolidae; genus Modiolus; species Modiolus philippinarum. The sequence continues at coordinate 89,165 of MJUU01055564.1, read as the reverse complement.
ATTCTCAACATATATCAGTCTTTTACAACACAGGTAGCGTTTAGATTGACTGATCGGCGTTTACTCAACACTGGCTAGACATATACAACACAGACAAGTAAAGATTTTTATTTATTAAATCACTTTGATTATATTTTTATTTATTTATTTTATTCTATCTATATTTATTATTTTCATTTATTTTATTTTATTCATTTAATATCTAATTTAATCTATTTTAATTTGTGTTTTCAATTTTTTGTGTATTTACTTTTATTTTTTTTTATTTTACTTATTTATTATCCTAACATTTCTGTTCTATTCTGTTTATTCTATTTTTCTATAACATTATTTTAAAACTAAAACCAAACAGTTGAATATACTTAACCCTGCCAATTAGTTGCTTTGTTTGTTGAGCAGTAAAATCGCTCTTTAATATGGCACGCGACATATGCCCTTCCCAATTACGCATTCAATGGTTTAGAATTTATACAAGTCAAGTAAAAATGCTAATATTATACAAGTAGAACCGATTCCATAAATCTGTCCCCACCATCAGTTTGTGACGTGTACATCTGTGTCAGCTTTTATGCTAAAAAAAACCACAATGCCATCTGATGTGGAATAAACAGACAAAATATGTACATTCAAACGCAATGTAGCATTTTGTCATCCTTTTACAAACGAATTACCAGTCAAAGAATGAATCAGTCACAACATCACTGCATATGATAAGTCAAGAAGGTCGGGTAGGGAGACATTTATTGAATCGACGCTAAGTAATTTTTCTGGACATTTTGATAGAAAACAGGACATTCAAATATTTTACGAAAGGATATGGAGTAAATGAACATGAGACCATAACACATATGTTAACTCCAACTGCAATAATTTTAATGAGCTATTCAAAGTCTACACCATTTTAAATTGATTATACTGGACATAGTAATGCATGTGTATAAACACGTTCTGGTTTGTCAACGATGCGAATTGAATATTGACTTGGGTAGCAATACCATGAAGTTGAAAACCGAGATCAGAAAACAGAAAATTGACTTCAGATTAAATCACAAGGACTAGAATATGGAACGAGAGAATAAACGATTTAAACCGCTCGTGTGCATATACAAATATTACGCCGCTAAAGAGGTGGTGGTTAGAAGATTATATTTTGATTTCTTTTTAGGTTTTCCTCTGATATATTTATTTCGAGAACCTTTTTTGTATTTTATTCGAGATTGTTTCATGTGTCATTTTGCTTGTGCTGTCGGTGTATCCCGCACGTGACAATTATTCATACAGAGGAATGTCTGTGAACGGCATAGCCTGTAGCCAAAAAGACACAAGTTTACCCAGAGACTGGGCTATTAAAATGCAATAAACGTAAATCGAAAGATAAACTTCTACACGATTATTTTTCCAGCGATGATTATACACCTTTATGCAAAAAAGCGTTGAAAGTTCAAGAGATCCTTTGTCTTTGATGCGTACAGAATGTAACTTTTAAGACGTTTGTTTGCTAAAAATCGATGTGATCATACCTAAGGTCTGGGCAAACAACTTGGTGTTGGAAGTAATCGGTATGCACTCCTCACGAATAACTGCATTCTAGATATCAAGGGTTTTAGACTACTGACACAGACTGTGTTAACTGCTCGTTGAACAAATTGTGTTTCTGAAACACTACATATGCCCCCAGATTCCGATTCTTACCCCTTTTGGACCTATATGACATTGACCTTTGACCTAATTATTTTTTGCATATTTATGTTCCTCTTGACTAGACCTATACACTTGCCAAGTATCAAAAGTCTACCTTATATAGTTCAAAAGTTATAGCCAAGGTTAAAGTTTCGGACGCACAGACAAACAGATAAATAGACAAACAGACAAACAGACGGGAAAAAAAATTTGCCGTCCGATCCTCGATCTGGGGGCATAAAAAGTAAGGTGATCGATTATACCCCCAAAAGGTCAGGGCAAACATATGTAAGAGGAATGAGTATCACCTATAATGTGGCTAGAATGAAAAGTGAAGTTCAAAATTTCCAAGTCAATGGAGAATGATTGAAGAAGCATATACTAAAATTGATCTGTACTGATACTTATGCAACTCTATATCAATTTCAATAGGATACAACGAGAAAAACTGTGAGCAAAGCTCACAAATGCATACCCCCTCCCCCTCCAACATGTGATTCCATGGAGAAGTACAAAATCTCCAAGAAAAAATTTAAATAGCTGCTGCACAATGGCAATTTACACTGAACATTCTGAGAAAGTTTCATTAAATTTCATCAAGTGATCTAGGATGAGTTATCGCCACAAAGAATGTACCCTATGGCGGACGGAATAACGTACGAATAAACGGATACCATGATCACTATAAATATGTACTACCCGCTTAAGCGAGGATTTAAGTGATTGATGTTGAACAGATGTAAATAAAAATTATGAACAAATATCGGTCAGTTGAACGTGACTGAGGGGTCTGAAAATATCAATAGGTTATCATGAGTTGTTGTAATTAAATCAGAGACATTATTTTAAATGTCTCTGGTTGAACAGGCGCAAGAAAAAACATTGTTGGGGTAATAACAGCTCCACAGATCTCCGAGAGTCCGGTGCCTAGTAAGTGGAGCCCAGAGCACTGCGAGTGTAGATCGGACCCTAGTGTTGGAGCCTTGAGCCCTAATGTTTGAGCGCGGATCCCCACGTTAAAAAAAGTTGAGCCCAGAGCCCCTGTAAATACCCAACATTGTGAACGCCGTTGTCCTTTAAGTCACCCGGCTTGAGTAAAACAATCGTTTAAAAACCGATTTTCAGATAAACAAGCAAGCAGACAATTACATAACCTGTGCCTGCAAATTGAATAAAAAATCACAGACCATTCCATAATCACGTGAATATGATAGAAATTTTGGTGTCCAGTTCAGCTCATGTGCTAAAAAGCCAATCGAGGTAAACAAATACATTCGTCGATTTGAGAACCAATTTGACACGAACAGAATGTACAGTTTATATATTAAGTTATTCCGTAATACATGAAAATAATCGGAATGTGTGATTTCGTACGCATGTCGATTCAACTGCTATAAAATTACATCAAAAATGTATATGAAAATTAATATCAATTAATATTTTATAACATTATATTTTATATAATTTATTTAAATTTCAATGTCATTGAATTTGCATACAATACACAGAAAAGACGTCGCTGAAATTATAGTCGCTGTCGCTGACTTTATAGCCACAAATTATTGATAGCCTCAGTCGTACACCCGTAGGCATTACATGGTTGTATATTGTAAATGCAATATGCAACATATGAACTATATAAATTTACCTTGAAACATGGTATTTGCCCAGTTAAAACCCAGAAAAATAAGTTATCATTTAAACTAAAAAAACTCACTAAATCGAAATCGGGGTGGGCTTTCAGGTTAAATTAAAAGACAGAGATATAAATAAAAAAATATCAAATATCAAAATTATTTTTTTAGAAACAAGAAATTCAGTACTTCAACCCTTTTAATAGAGAGTTATTGTATATTTATAACTATAAAAAGATGAAGAAAAAAGATAGTTGACTTAAAACAAAAGCTATGCATTCCTGACAATTATCTACATCAGGACATAAATGGCAATTTCTATGCAACTCTCTGTGTTCAATGGAGCTATAAGTGTTGGAATGACTGCCTTAATCAGAGACATATAATTATATGTCTCTGTCTTAATATATTCTTTGTGGATTTCCTTTGAGTTTGAGAGTCAGTTTAATAAGCTTACATATACCTTTGTTTGTTGAAAATCCACCTACTACTTGACTTGTCCTTTTTAAGATTGTATGACAAATTTCTGGTCGAGTTAGACCATTTGGTACTTAATGGATATAAAGAAGAAAGGGTGTTTACTTCTTTTCTTTTTCTGTTGTGCACCCTGCAGGAACGTTAGAAATTTCGACAGCACAGAGACATAATATTCATCCTTATGCATTCATAATAAATTCATTCCTTATTTTATTACAAATCTAAATTCTGCAATTTGACAGTTTTTGTCAACTTATGTCTAATCATTTAGCATATGATAGTTTCAGTCTTCGCAGAATATAGTTTTCTAGCTAAAGCAGTAAAGCATGTCTAGTACCAGAAAAGGAGGAAGTGCCGAGGGTGTTTAGCGGGCCACTCTCTCCCACCCCATACATCTCCTTTCTACCACCTGTAAACTCAATGAATTATCTCGCACCTCTTTATCCCATAATTCCCACAAATTTTTCCGCTCTCTACAGCCTTCCATCCCATGTTCTCCAATATCCAGGTTTACAGGACCCTTCTATAGGAGAGGTGTGATTCTCTCGGAGAAAAGGTCGTGCAACTGCATCCATGCATGCGAGTTGAAAATCCGAAGTGCACAAATTTAGAACAATATGCATTTTTTTGGGTTAACCCAAAGAATACGGGACTTTTGAATCGTGTTCAATCCAGTAACAGATTTTTTTTATGTAAAAAAAATCAATACATCAATACTTTGAGAGGGAAACACTAATTAATTTACAGGGCTTCTATGTTTTAAGTAATAATAACTTTAATCTATTTCATGTTTGTGACGTTTTGTATGTATTGGTATCAATCTTATGTTTATTGGATTTTAAACCAAATAACAATTCTGTTCTGATCTATTCTGTTCTGTTCTGTTCTAATTAATGAACACTGTTGAGCTAAGGGTGAATTTGTAGCACTTAAGGTTAATTGTTTTTCGTCAATTAAAATTTAGTTAAAGAATTGTCCTATAGGAAATATTTAAAATGCACTTCAATTTAATAAACAGTTTGTGTTTTTATGTGGTATACATTTATATCATAAATTTTAGAGATCCAGTATTCCTTTTAACTGGTATCCGAGGGGATCGTTTCCGCCTTCAATTACACGAGAGAACCTATCTGGAAAGTCTACATTAAAGAGTAAACTCAATAATGAGCTCAATGATGAGCAAATGCATAAAAACGAGCACAGTCTGCTTAGTAAAAAATAAATGCACATAAGCGCGTCTTGTGAAAATAGGCAATGCTTACTATTTTAAAATGTGTTGTTCAATATGTTCAGCAATGTGCTTGTTCTTCTCACAGTGTAACTGTTATGAAATAACAAACTACCGAAGTTACTGTCAATTTATTTTCTGCATATGCGCATTTCGACAACTTATGTCTCTTCAGTGCAGATCAAACCAAAACATTTGGAAGTCCATTAACCGAAAAACATGTAAAAGCTGATAGAGAACAAATAACCAAATAAATCTAAATATAAAAGCCAAAATTCAGCTAAGGACAGAAGTATGCATGAGGGAGATACTCCTTAGTTAAAATAAATGTAAAATTTAGATATTGCAAGTTTCAATAAGGTCGGTTTTTGGGTTGGGGGCTGAAGAGTTGCGAAAGGGTCTCATCCCGGAATCCCAACTTTATTTTTACTAAATCCCGAAATCCCGAACTACAATTTTAAGGAACTTAAAACAGATGAAATTCCGATTCCCGGTGCATTTATTTTCTTAAGGAAATCCCGGACTTAGATTATAATCAAATCCCGGCATCCCGAAAAAGGTCCGCCCCCTCAGAATCGAACGAGGTTTAGACTCGTGAGAATCAGTTATTCTACATTTTGTATACGTCTAGTATTAGAAACATAAATTTGCCATATATTATATACTTTGATATAGTCAACAGAAGCACGAAACAATTTATTTAAATAAATGAAATATATTTTTACAAAAATAACAAAAAACTGCATTTTGAATGCTCTATATCATTGGTGTATGATGTTTACTCTAGTATACTACTTGCTTATATGGAACGATTGAATACAATCCGAAATAGAAAAAAAACTATACAATATATTATTATTTGTATGTTTTACTCTCACAGAAAAACTCTTTTATAACTCTTAATTTAGTGTATTTAATCCTTTATTAATGTTTCTGGCGGGTATTCTTTGGTGTTTGTATGGACCGATTTTCGGTGATAACAGTTTAAGATTATTATTAAAAAAATGAACATATTAATGAAAAAAATATGTATATATTGAGTTCTTTTTCTGCATATGCAAATACGATTATGGTAGGTTTTGTCTTTCAAAAGTTTTTTTAAATATATATTTTTATCCCCGCACTTTCGAAGAAAGTTCGGGGATAATGTTATACCCTCCGTCTGTCCGTCCGTCCGTCCGTCACACTTTTCTTGTGACTCAAACTCCTCCTACATTTTTGGATTTAGGGATTTAATTTTGTTATAGAATTGTTGCATATAGTGTGCAGATGCGCAATAAGGTTTCGGATTTTCGATATTGGTCTTGGTGCAAACAAGAGGCCCCATGATGTCAATTTTTACACATGTGGCATGTGACACAAACTCCTCCTACATTTATGGATTTAGCGATTTAATTTTGTTATAGAATTGTTGCATATAGTCTGTAGATGCGCAATAAGCTTTCGGATTTTTGATATTGGTCTTGGTGCAAACAAGAGGCCCCATGATGTCAATTTTAACAAAGACCCAAAGATGTGGATTAGACACATGTGGCATGTGACGCAAACTCCTCCTACATTTTTGGATTTAGGGATCAAATCTTTATGCAGAATTGTTGCATATAGTCTATAGATTTGCA
>MJUU01055564.1:65614-81949 GCA_002080025.1 Modiolus philippinarum | reverse complement strand
ATTGGATTTCAAAAATATTTGATTCCAATTTTGGTAAATTTCCTGAAAGTCTCAAAGACCACTTATTTTTTGGAATTCTACCTAGCAACCATACTTAAATTGTTTATTTAGTTTAGGAAAAACATTTTCATCAACTGGATTTCAAAAATATTAATTCCAATCTTGGTAAATTTCCTGAAAATCTCAAAGACCACTTATTTTTGGAATTCTACTTAGCAACCATATATCCTAGAATTCTTTTAGTAACAATAATGATTAAAAATAGGTAGATTTAAAATAAAATGAAAAAAATATGCCAAGGGTGTAAAACAACTGTTTTCTGTGTCAAGCAGGGAGTGCGGGGATAGCTGTCGTTTCCGACAACATCTAGTTTACATTTGTGGTACAGAGTTAAATTTTTAGTGTATTAAACATAAGAAATAGGAAGCCGCTACTAGTAGAATGATGCAACATCTTACCAATTAACAAAATGTAATAAACAAGTGGTCAAGACATCACCCGTCACCTTGACCAGGTGTTAATTAGCCCGATGGCGTCATAAATCAATGTTGTAGTGACTCGAACGTGTTAAAGATGTTTTAAATTTGTGTAATTTCAAAATTAATAATGAAATAAATAAATAATGGACGTTAGAATTTGAAATTGCATACTATATATCAGGGACTATACATATAGTCCCTGTATATAAAAATTTCTTTCGTTGAACATAATCATCATCAATTACTTGGTAATAATGACCATACACACGTACAATATGTAAAGAAGTGTTAAATTACAGTATAGAAATAGTTTAATGGAGAATTCCCACAACGCGTGTTTTCATTGGTGGTGAAAAAGGGGGGGAGGGGCGTACGTTCTCTACGATCCCGTTAAAATTCACCCTGGACTGTAGTTGACAGCTATATGCTACTGAGCTATTCGAAGTTTTATTTTTTTCCTTGAACTCACCCGGCATTGTGCTACTTTTGACTGGTTTTTATCTCATTATTTATTTTTCACCATTTATGAAGGGGCGGACTGGGGTGTCTCTTCTTTCTCCCTCCCCTTCTCTCCTTTCTCTCAGTCTCCCTTTTGTTTTTCTCCCTTTCTGGTCCATTTTCTCCTTTAACCCGTCCCTATCTCTTTTTCTCCTTTCTCCCGCCCCTATTTCCTTTTCTCCTTCAGTCTCCCTGTCCATCTCTTTAATTATATAGAATCAGAGACATATTTTTTATTATCATCGATATTTTCCAATATATAGATGTACAAGCACTCTCGTTTGCTCCTTCAGTACTACCGTGGCGGGTATTAGTACAATTTACGTTAACTAGCTCGTGCCTAATTTACAATTAGACGGGGGGTCTCTCGTCTCTCTTCTTTCTCCCCCTTTTCCTCCTTTCTCTCGGTCTCCCTTTTGTTTTTCTCCCTTTCTTGTCCCTTTTCTCCGTTCTCCCGTCCATATCTCCTTCCTCCCTGTCCACCACTTTAATTATATAGAATCAGAGACATATCTTTCAATATAGATGTTTTTATAAACCACGACAATCACTCTCGTTTACTCCTTCAATACCACCGTGGCGGGTATTTGTAAAATTAACGTTAAACAATAACGTCCTCAAAAAGCCATATTGTTTTGTATGTTTAATCTAAAGGCGTATTCGTACTCGGGATAATTTCAATTTCGACGACAATATGAAGTTAAATACACTGCCTGCTTTGCCAAAAGAGGTGATCTAAGGGGACGACCATTTGATTTGGCCATTTTTACCTAAAAAATTATTTATTTTCCAGAATATCTCGAACAAATTATTTATTTTTTCATCAAATGGCATATCAAATTATTTATTTGTATTTGCAACAAAAAGTTTATTCTTTAAATCAAATCAAATTATTTATTTTCATGACAAGTAAAGGTTAAAATATATCTTTATTTTCACTTGGGCCAAGATTAAATCATTTTTTTACAAAATAATTCATATTCAAAGGTGCCGAAGTGCGTATCGAGAATTTCTCTATTTATGTCAATGACATTTGATTTCCATAGATGCGACTAGATTAAATGCCTTATTGAAGTCAATAATAAATTGACTGCAAAAGGTGCACATTGACGTAAGTAAGGCACATAATCGAGTCGCTTCTTTTGAAATTCGGGCATTCACGTAATTAAGGAAATTCTCGCTACTTCCTTCGACCCCAGTGATATTGTAGTAGGCAGATTTTGAAGGCATTACATGAAAACTACCAAAAGTGTCAATATGATAATAATGCAGTACATTCAGACGTTACAACAGCAGGGAAGTTGTCAGGTTGATGGTTCAACCCTACTGACCTCTTCTATAACAGTGAAACAGAGATATTTTAGGGGATATGCCCAGTGTTTTCAACGGGGCTAATGGGGTTATTACTAACAATTTCTGTTATTAGATAAAATTACGTAAAATACCTGTAATTTAAATCCCTACCTTTCACATCTTCTTCTTGGCCTCCTGATGATTGAAATGATAACATTTAAATTTGACAGCTTGTGGTTTAATTTATCGACCCCGGGTGAATGAAATTAAACGACCAATGCACACAAAACGAACAGTTCGAGAAGACCGCAAAATGAAACTTCATCAATATACTTAACCTGTGTATGTAATTGCATATTGAATTACTTAAACAGGAAAGGGTGTACTAATACTGTAATAAAATGACTTCCTATTTATAGATTCTTTTGAGTTTTCTCACCGGTGGATCCAGGGCCCGTGTTAATGAAACTATCTTAAGACATGTCCTAAGACATGTCTTAGGACATATTTAAGGACACTGTTAGGACCATCTTATGACATGTCTGAGATTGTAAAACAAGGCTGTCTTAGGACTATCCTATTTTAGGATATCCTAAATAATGTCCTATAAAATATTATAAAATTATTTCAATAAAAAAGATGATCAAAAGTAAGAAAATACCGAAGTAACAATTTATAAGAGTTGTAAACTATGCAACGAATATGAAAAAGTGTAAGTGATAAAATGAAGTATTGAATTAAATGATATTTTTGGAATAACTTTGTTGAAACTAATTGTGATATCTATAAAATGATGTATGAAATCAAATCGCATCAAAATGTAATGAAGGAAAGTTGGGGTATTGTATACTAAAAAATACATGTATTATATACATGTAGTTTACATAACTGAACTGTTATCAAGATGTTATCGTGTAATCTCACAACAGGGTCAAAGGATAAAATCGTGCAAGTTGGATATAAAAGTAAATAAAATTTCGGTGCGCGTACCTGTAACTAATAATTTGATCAGTTGTTCTGAATCTGATGTACAGAAGTGGAAAATAGTGGTTTTAGTCAATATTTTTAACTTAAGACACTCTTAGGACACCTCTTTTGATGTCTTAAATTTAGGATTGATTTTAGGATATATCTTAATTTAGGACCCGTTCGTTAACCTGACTTAGGACTAAAATATGTCATAAGACCATCTAAAGACATATCTTAGTCCTAAGACAGCTTCGTTAACACGGCCCCAGACTTTGTAAAAGAAGATTTCGGTCTTTTTTTCTGTAGTATGTGTCTAACTTCTGCACGAATATTTTTTTTTCCTAGAAAAGGAGTGGTTTCAAGCTTCAGGATGGTCTCTGTATCCGCCAGTGCTGTTGTTGCCTTAAACCAAAATAATCAATAACTATGTATAGTCCCTGGTTACAGTAGGCACAATTGGAAATTTGTAAGATTCTCATACAAAAAAGCAACATCAATTATTGCTATTTATTATATATTTTAAAAGGTAAAGATAAAATGGAAAAGGTATAATTCGTTTGAGATGATATTATATTCACTATTGCAAATAAAAATATGCAGTGCCAAGTTGGGCTTACGTGTCTGGATTTCACGGTATTTACATGCATTGAAAGTTAACAAGCCAAGACATACTTTGTATGAATTGTTTTTCTTCTAAATAGCTAAACTTTTACCTTTTGAAATCAACAAGACAAGTGATGATGGAGTAAACGGAAATCAAAAGATATTAAGCTTTCCAATATTGACTTATTAAGACATTACATGTCAAGCACCAACCGTTGCAGACATAGACAAAAATTTACAAGTTTACACGTTTAAATGTCTCTTCTACACAGAACATATGCAATACACAATCGTCGGTGCTTATTGTTTACTAGATCAACCAGTATTATAACAGAACACAATTGGCCATAATAAAACATAACATGGGCGGACACAAAATTTGGAAATAACAACATCCAATTATGCAAAAGAGTATAAAGACATTTAAACCTCATCAACCCGATGGACATAACTCCGACGTGTACATGTTTACATGAACTCTTGAAGACTTGAGACTGCGTGTCTGTAAATATTAGGATCGATGAAAATATTGGCTTTATAACGAAATCGAAAGTGTGAACTGTAGTTTTGATCATTTGTAAAGAATACAAATGTACTTACCGTGATTACATTTTTGTTCGATTTTTGTGTTATATGCAGAGACATATACTTGTAATTAATTATACGTTTGTGGTTTTATGTTACTTTCTGTACGGAAAAGTCATTGTTTCCGAAATTAAAGTAAAGAAAACAAAAATCTAATTATTTTTTTAAAATTTATTCTGAAGAAACGTGACAAAGAGCGGGTCTGCAAAAACTTTTCATACATTTTCGCGATGCTCACAAAATCATTCAAGGTCGTAGGTATGGTCTGGCATGGTTATATGTATATTCACCTATTCAGTTTTAGTTTGTCCTTACATTTTTGCAAAAAGATACATGAACGAATAAACAGATAAGGCCAGGAATTGAAGAGTTATTATATATAACAATGAAAAAATAAATGATAAAAAAATATAAATAAAATTAAATAAAAAAAATGAACATAAATAAATATTCACAAAAAATACAAATGAAATCTATAAGATAAATAATTAAAATTTGCATAAAATAAATACGTTAAAAATAAATATAAATATTAAATAAATAAAAATCTTTACTTTTGTTCTAAATGACTTGTCTGTGTTGTAAATGTCTGGCCAATGTTGAGTAAACGCCGATCAGTCAATCTAAACGCTATCTGTGTTGTAAAAGACTGATATCTGTTGAGAATGTCTGTTTAGTGTTAAATCAACACTGATCAGTCGTTCTCAACGTTTCCCGCGCTGTAAAAGACTGACCTGTGTTGAAAATGTCTGTCCGATGTTGAGTCAACGCTGGTCAGTCATTTTCAACACAGATCAGTCTTTTACGACACAGGTAGCGTTGAAAATGACTGATCAGCGTTGACTCAACACTCAACAGACATTCTCAACAAAAATAAGTCATTTACAACACAGGTAGTGTTGAGAATGACTGACCAAAGTTGACTGAACACTGGCCAGTCTTTTACAACACAGGTAAAGACTGAGATTGACTGATATGGGTTGGCCCAACTCTGATCAGACATTTTCAGTCAAATCTAGTGTTGAAAAAGACTGATCAGCGATAAATCAACCCAGTACAGTCATTCTCAACTCTGTTCAGACATTCTAAGTCGAAAAACGACTGACTCTGGTAAAATCAGTCAAAATATTTGTCAATAGTGATAGCGATGTTATTTGCAGAAAACCGATTTTATTTGGAAGCTTGCAACATGTAATTCTTTTAAAAGTTTTATTTAAAACTATGGAGTATCTCCCTTATGCAAAGCTCTGTCCTCAGCTGCTTTTCGGCTTTTGATTTGGATCTTTTTTGTTATTTGTACTCTGTCCCATTAACAAAATTTTTGTTTATTATCTTCAAATGTTTAAATTTGATCTGCACTGAAAAGACATAAGTTGTCCAAATGGCCATATGTAGTAACTTCGGTGTTTTGGTATTGTTTACAGAACACTAACTTACCTTGTCATCTGTTAGGTGACTTCCCTACAAATTAACTTTGCATCTATCTTTATATATCGGTTTTAAAATTAACTAAACAATCTCATGTCATCCGTAACATTACTACTTTAGAGTAAAGGTTATAAATGAAATTGAATACAGAAAAATAACTTGACCGGTATGAAACTTTTGTTGATATTACTATCAAACATGGATTGAAAAATAAATATAACATAAATTATATGTAGGCCTTAGTTTCCTATCTGTTCGATTTATCAGTATGAAAGACATTTGATAAGTATTCTGTTACACTTGCAAAACTTTTTCACCAACAAAAAACCGAAGCTACTGTAAATTTAGTTTCTGCATATGCGCATTTCTACAACTTATGTCTCTTCAGTGCAGATCAAATCAAAACATCAAAACATTTGGATATTAACGTACCGAAATATGAATACATTCAAATTCAAAAGATACAGATTACTTGTGTGAAAAATGTATTGGATATAAATTAAGGGACAGAAGTTCTACGGAAGGTATTTGCAATACAAGTACAATCTTTACATGCAGCTTAAGAGGAACACGGCTTGAACAAACACTTGATACATTTTTTATCAGTTTTCCGTATCGTCCTACGTGAAATTATTATTGTTGCTTGAACAGATACTATTTTAAAAGGGCCCACAAAAACACATTCGTGACCAACATTGATTCAAGTTGGTAAATTACATGTTGAAAAAAAAGATATTTTAAAACGATTTTTTTCTCTCAGTTTCACTGGAGTTCACACTGTGAGTGCTTTGTTTTGAATGTTATGATTTTTATTTCTGTGCTTTGTATCTGTTTAACGTCATTGTTTTGTGTCTAACGTCATTGCTTTCTGTGTTCTCGTTTTGGCCATGCCTTTGAACTTCGATTTTTGTAAATTTCACTCCTTTGTTCCTTCGGTATTCTACTGCCGTTGTTTGAAAGTATTATTGACCCCGCTTATGGCTGTGGTGGTTGAATTAGCTGGACATGATTTTAATAAAGGCCCTTAAAGTCTATCGATATCAATCGGTCAAGTAGTTTAGAGTAGATAATTATGTTTCCTGTATGGTCCACTCCTTGCTTGTATACCATTTTGGACACGGTGTCAGACACTATTTTACAGGGAATACCGAAGGACTATTATCAATAATTTTATTTTCAATAAGTGTATATATTTTATAGCAAAATTTTAAATGAAATATTTAATATTATAATTTTGTACATTTGTTTCAGTGTGTAAAGTATGTATATTTCTGCTCAATAATATGTGATGATCCACAGTTGATCACGAAAAATCATCACATCGCACACTAACGATGATTGACATTTCCAGGCCACATTAGATGTAACTACACCGCTCTTGGTTGTCATAATTTACTTAAGCCATGTCAACCAAATAAAAAAAAAAACAAATACGGCACTTCTATACTCGATCAATATGGGTTTAAATGGTGCCCAAAAGATAATATTGAACTCATGTTAACGCTCTTTCGATATTACAGTATTGATCGGTTGAACCCCAGATTGACTCGTAGAAGTGCCATAATTGTAAAGCGTTCCAACAAAGTCCACTGGTTTCCGTTAGTGCAATCTCTGTCGTACACTATTTTAAGGGGCAAACAAAAAACGTTTTTGAACTTGTGCAGTGCAGATTCTTTAATGATTTTCTGTGGAAGATGAAGAACAACCACCAAAGCGTCGTTCCATTTGCTCAATATTACCATTTTTATAAGGATTTGTTCCCAATCAAATTTACTCCATATCCCTTTATTGTGCAGAATTTCTTTATGGGGACAACTCAATGACTAATACGGTTCACATCATTCTTATATCATAGTCAAAGTACATATAGTTAAGATCAAAACGTAATGGTACAAAACGCATTTGCCGTTTTATATTGTGCTTTTATATTGCTCTAAGATATATTTACAACAACCAAAATAAATTTTGGGCTTCGTTCAAAAATATCAATTCTTTGATATACAACGATTCCGTTCTCAGTGTAGAGTAAAGAAGCATTGCTCACCAAAAGCATTTTTTTTATTTATTTGTTTTGTGTGTTTGTTTGTTTATTATGGCTCCCAAACGAAGTTTGTGGAGACATATTGTTTTTGCTCTGTTTCTTATTATTATTATTATGTCACCCCAGACGTAGTCGGGGTGACATGTTGTTATTCTACGTTTCATCTGATTATTATTATTATTCTTTTTCTTCTTCCAATAAATTTTGTCCGAAGAATTATTTTGTGATGGCTTGATGTATTCAAATGAAACTTGGTAGGAAGTTAGATCAGCATAAGGAGTTGTGCTTTCCATGAAAAAAATTTTCAAAATGGCCGCCATTTCCAAGATGGCGGCCAAATTACGTCGAAATTTCAACTTTGTCGGATTTCAATGAAAAATGATTTCTAGGTAGATTTTGACGCTGCGAACAACGTGGGATCGTCGAATGGGGGGTCTGGGGTGACATCAGCTATTGCTTGCAATTGCAAATCTAGTTATGTCGCCCCAGACGTAGTCGGGACGACATATTGTTCTTTGTCTGTTTCTTTATTGTTCATTATTCATTATTATTATTATAATTATTATTATTATTATTATTGTTTCTTTCCTCCATCTCTTTTTGTCCACGCCAGTTCTCAATGATGCCTGGACAGAATTCATTCATGTTTGGTACAAAGTTGGATCACCTTATGAAGTTGTACCTCCACCAAAATTTTTTTTCAAAATGGCTGCCATTTTCAAGATGGTGGCCAAGTTACGTCAACATTTGAAATTTTTCGGATTTCAATGAAAATCATAAAATCTCAAAGATGCCTTGACAGAATTCATTCTTATTTGGCACAAAGTTGGATCACCATTAGGATATGTGCATGCACCAACAAAAATTTTCAAAATAGCACCGGTTGCCATGGAAATGGCAAAAAAGGCGGGAAAATCAAAGTGCTCAGAATTGAATGAAAATTTACAGAAAGGTTGCTTAGGACATGGGGTATAGGTTTCCGAAGTCCAAGACTTCAATATTGCACCGGTTGCCATGGAAACAGCAAAAAAGGCGGGAAAATCAAAGTGCTCAGAATTGGATGAAAATTTACAGAAAGGTTGCTGAGGACATGGGGGAAAGGTTTCTGATGTCCAAGACTTCAATATGGCACCGGTTGCAATGGAAACGACAAAAAAGGCAGGAAAATCAAAATGCTCAGAATTGGATGAAAATTAAGAGGAAGGTTGCTTAGAATATGGGGAAAACGTTTCCGGTGTCCAAGACCTCTGATTTCAATGAAAATTGATTTATAGGTACATTTTGACGCTGCGAACATAATGGAATCATCGAATTGGCTGCCAGGGGCGACATCAGCTATTGCTTGCAATTGCAAATCTTGTATTGTTATTGCTTTTCTCTTTTATTTTTTTCAAATGATTTTTGTCCGGCTTCGTTATCAAAGATGCCTGGACAGAATTCATTCATACTTGGCACAAAGTTGAACCACCATGAGAAGATGTGCATGCACTAACGAAAATTTTCAAAATGGCTTCCATTTTCAAGATGGCCGCCAAAATATTTAGGTTTCAATAAATCAGAAACTGAATGGCAGATTTTGTTCATATTTTGTATCAATGTAAAATAGGATGAGAGGAAGGAATTCATACGAAAAAAAATTGGCAAAATGTCCGCCGTATTCAAGATGGTCGCCAAAATACGTCAAAATTTCAACATTGTCCGATTTCAACGAAAATTGATTTCTAGGTAGATTTTAACACTGCGAAGAAGATGGAATCATCGACTTGGACGTCTGGGGCGACATCGGCTATTGCTTGCAATTGCAAATCTAGTTATTATTATTATTCTTCTCCTTTCTGCACAAATATTTGTCCGGAGTTTTTCTCAGAGATGATAAGTGCTAGGGTATTGAAACTTGGTAGGAAGTTGGAACACCATCTGAAGTTGTGCATATTGTCTAGAAATTTTCAAAATGGCGCCGGTTGCCATGGAAACAAAAAAAAAGGCGGGAAAATTAAAAGTGCTCCGATTTGGATGAAAATCGACACAGAGGTTGCCTATGATGTGTGGAATTGATTCAATTTCCAAAATGGCGACCGTTGCCATGGAAACCGAAAAAAGGCGGAAAAATTAAAAGTACTCCGATTTGGATGAAAATCGACACAGAGGTTGCCTATGATACGTGGAATTGAATTCTGGTGTCAGAATTTCCAAAATGGCGACCGTTGCCATGGAAACCGAAAAAAGGCGGGAAAATTAAAAGTGCTCCGATTTGGATGAAAATTGACACAGAGGTTGCCAATGATGTGTGGAATTGAATTCTGGTGTCAGAATTTCCAAAATGGCGACCGTTGCCATGGAAACTGAAAAAAGGCGGGAAAATTAAAAGTGTTCCTATTTGAATAAAAATCAACAAATAGGTTGTCTATGATGTGTGGAATTGAATTCTGGTCTCCAAGACTTCAAAATGGCGCCCGTTGGCATGGAAACGGAAAGAGGCGGGAAAATTAAAAGTGCTCCGATTTGGATGAAAATTTAGGCAGATGTTGCCTATCATTCTTAACTTTGAAATCTAGGTCCATGGGAGGTTTGGGAGCCATTCTATGATCCACAAGATAATAATCACATCTTGTTTGTTTTTTTTGTTATTCTTTTTGTATTTATGTTTTGTCTTGTTTTGTTTTTTTTTCCGTTTTTCCGCAATCTGTAGAATGTCGCTTAAATACAATGTAAATAAATTTAAATTTAAGAAAAAGTCGTCAGTGTAGTTCACAATTTTTTAATTAATAAGAAAAATCTGAAATAAATAAAAAATAAATAAAGAAATTAAAATGAAGCAGAAACAAAACTTGGGTGCACCAGTTTCGTTTTAAAATTCCATTTTATGCATAATTGAGATGATTAAAACATGATCACTTCAAAACTATCACGAATGGGTATTTACACTATTATTTTTTGATAAACATCTGATTTCATATTACCCTTTCATAAAAAGACAGAGATGATTAAGTAAGATAAAACGGACACTGATACTTTTTGAATAGTCATTACATATTAAGATACACTACAATTCACATTGGTCTCCTCTAGGTGCAACTATATGCACTTTAATTACAATAGGATTTCTTTACATATAAATGCGTAATTTAGAAGACAAGTTTTTGATTACATAGACAAAATGAAAAAATGTCTATATGATATTGTATCAAAATCTCTATAAAGATTAGGTTCTTTTTAAATAAGTTCAGATGTTCGGTTGCGGATTTTGAAAGGTATCACGACATTCATCGTTTGTTTTGTACCTTGTCACGATCCAACATGATGGTACAATGAGCTACAAATTTAAGGTAGTACACCTAGATCAAGGGAAATAACTCTTTAAATCAGTAAGACGTTTGAAACAGCCAGTTTCATTAATGATTCTTTTAGCATTTATGTGAAATAATAAAAATCATCTAAGTTACTAAGAAGCTTAGGATATTTTTATGAAAAGGATCTAAAACATACACCTGATTTTTAAGAGTTATTTCCATTGACCTCGGTCTACCTCCTTAAGGGGAAAAACAAATTTAAGTTTTTTTGTAATTAGAACAAATACAGATTTCAGGTTTTAAAATATTTTGATTTTCTATTAAACTTAGGAGTATCTCCCTCTTGCATGGTCATTTTCATGACTTTTAATTTTTTGTGCTCTATAAGATTTTACAAATTATTGGTTTCTGCTCTTTAAAATATATTGATTTGAAGTGCACATTAAGTTGTCGAAATCGCCATACGCAGAACAAGAAAAAAAGTCACAATTAAAAATTTGTTCTATATGTTAGGTTACATTGCATGGAAAAGGTAGTGTTAAACATGTTAAAACGACGATGTAAATGTATGTGAGTGATGAAAAAAATTATACAAAAAAGTCATTTTTCAAAAAAAAAAAAAAAAAAAAAAAAAAAAAATCAAATTTAATATAAAGTAACAGGAACAATTACAAAAAAAAGTTCTTTATGTGAATTGGTAGAAGAAATGTCACATTATAAAACTTATGCAAATTTTTACATTTATGGAATCCATATTGAATCATCTTTCATTGTGACCGGTATCAACATTTAATTTTTTCCGGTTTTATACTACCCAAGTGCTTACTTTTTATTTTATACTATTCATATGAAGCAAGGCATACAAATGTGTGCCCTCAGAATTCCTAAATTGTTCACGTGTTGTCTTCATGCAGTTTTTTATTGAGTATCTTTAAAAGATGGAAAAGCCATAGAAATTTGTTTTTTAGTAAAAATGTTTGGATAATTGATAAATGTATTGATCATTACAGCAACTGACGAAAATATGCTCAAGTTATCATTCAACAGTAGGTAAACTCACAATTTAGGAGACATCCCCTTAAACTCTTAATTTCCACAGTTTCTAGATTTTTCAAATATGCTTTCCTTTTGAGATATCACAGTTTAAATAGACATGTTTCATTTTCTAATTACATGTAATTTAGAAGCGATTATTTAAAGACACATAACTGAGAAGACTTGGTTTACATTCCATCAAAATTAGGCCAACAACGCACAGTCCCAATCCATTTCTATTTTTCTGAATGCATATGTTTCATATGTTCTTTTCTTCTTTGTCCTGCTCCTTCTCTAGCTTTAACGTTCACTTTATAGTACACTCTCGCAGGCCCTTTTTTGCGGATCTTTGTTAAAGAAAGTTATCCTGTACTATCATTTTTGCTGATTTTTACTTTACATTTAGATCATATTGGGTATTTGTTCTCTCAGTTTTTGAACATCTTTGAGTTTATGGTTTTCCAAACGTTTAGATTTTATCTGCACTGAAGATACATAACTTGTCGAAATGCACATATGCAGAAAATAAATTCACAGTAACTTCGGTATTTAGTTATTTTATTATATTCCAATTTCAACGTCTATTTAACTTCCATTTTCTGCAAATTTTACGGATACAATCTTTTTCTTGACAATATATTACCAGTATATATTTCACATGGAATGTATACCAGTGCTCTTTTAAATTTCTTAAACTGACGGCATTTACAGTCCTCTACCTATCCGGGGCTAATTTTCTTTAACATTTGTCTAATCTCAAGTGACAAAATATGGAACTTTATTATCAAAGCCATCTGTAATTAAAAAATCATGTACAATATACATGTATTTTTTCTGGGTAAAATTTCTCCCGGATTATTAATTTTTGTTTTTCTTGACTTTAGTTTTGGTTTTCGACAATATCTCATGTAAATAATCTTCACTAGTTTTAGTTCTGTCGTCACATGTCTAAACAATTGACGGACAAAACTTTGCATGTTATGCAAAATGTAATGTCGCATTTTCAATAACTAAATACCGAAGTTACTGTTGTGAATTTACTTTCTGCATATGCGCATTTCGACAACTTATGTCTCATCAGTGGAGATAAAATCTAAACATTTGGAAGACCAGAAACTCAAAGTTGTTTAAAACTGATAGAGAACAAATAACCAATATGATCTAAATGATCTAAATCCAAAATCAGCTAAGGACAGGGCTTTGCATGAGGGAGATACTCCTTAGTTTTCAACAAAATTTACAAAAAATTTGATATTGTAAAGTTCCAAATATAATCGGTTTTCGGGTCAGCACCTAATTACTGACTACTGGGCTAGTGAATACCCTCGTGGACTAACAGTCCACCAGCAGTGGCATCGACCCAGTGGTAATAAATAACTAAATACCGAAGTTACTGTGAATTTACTTTCTGCATATGCGCATTTCGACAACTTATGTCTCTTCAGTGCAGATAAAATCTAAACATTTGGAAGACCAAAAACTCAAAGATGTTTAAAAACTGATAGAGAACAAATAACCAATATGATCTAAATGTAAAGCCAAAATCAGCTGAGGACAGGGCTTTGCATGAGGGAGATACTCCTTAGTTTTCAACAAAATTTACAAAAAATTAGATATTGTAAAGTTCCAAATATAATCAGTTTTCGGGTCAGCACCGAAGTACTGACTACTGGGCTGGTGAATACCCTCGGGGACTAACAGTCCACCAGCAGTGGCATCGACCCAGTGGTAACAAATAACTAAATACCGAAGTTACTGTGAATTTACTTTCTGCATATGCGCATTTCGACAACTTATGTCTCATCAGCGCAGATAAAATCTAAACATTTGGAAGACCAGAAACTCAAAGATGTTTAAAAACGGATAGAGAACAAATAACTAATATGATTTAAATGTAAAGCCAAAATCAGCTAAGGACAGGGCTTTGCATGAGGGAGATACTCCTTAGTTTTCAACAAAGTTTACAAAAAATTTGATATTGTAAAGTTCCAAATATAATCGGTTTTCGGGTCAGCACCGAAGTACTGACTACTGGGCTGGTGAATACCCTCTGGGACTAACAGTCCACCAGCAGTGGTACCGACCCAGTGGTAACAAATGACTAAATACCGAACTTACTGTGAATTTGAATTCTGCATGTGCGCATTTCGACAACTTGTGTCTCTTCAGTGCAGAAAAAAATCTAAATGTTTGGAAGACCAGAAACTCAAAGATGTTTAAAACTGATAGAGGACAAATAACCAATATGATCTAAATGTAAAGCCAAAATCAGCTGAGGACAGAGCTTTGCATGAGGGAGATACTCCTTAGATTTCAACAAATTTTACAAAAATTTAGATATTGTAAGGTTCCAAATAGAATCGGCTTTCAGGTCAGCACCGAAGTACTGACTACTGGGCTGGTGAATACCCTCGGGGACTAACAGTCCACCAGCAGTGGTACCGACCCAGTGGTAACAAATGATTAAATATCGAAGTTACTGTGAATGTAGTTTTTGCATGCATATGTGCATTTCGACAACTTATGTCTCTTTAATGCAGATCAAGTGATGTTTCATTGTATTTTATATACACATATTTCTAAGCGAAGGTCAAACAATAACCGGTAGTAACATTCCAAAGCATTGCTTTATGTCCTGTATTGATGTGTCTCGTATAAGATTTTCCCCACTTCCTGTTCAACGTAACTTGGAAACTTTTTGCCGATAGCCGCCATAGAAATTGTCTGTAACATTTTTCTCTGGAACCACATATCCCAGCCTTCTATAATTAAGGAGTATCAGCACGGGGATCTAAACCGTGTAATAGAGTTTTGAATCTCTGGTATGCCCACTTCCTGTTTGACCGAACATAGAATTACAAAAACAGGAAAACAGCAAACACCTGCAATGGCCAGGAACTACAATCACATGCCACAACTTACAAGCAAACTGCACCAGAAAAACAATAATGAAAACAAGAGACAAACATAAATAACGATAGGAACTCGGGATAGCCGGACTTGGTACCGGCACCAGCAAAAGCCAGTGGTAGGGTAAAACCGGTTTATGGGTACCCAAACCTCCCCTTTCTCTATCCCGTTTCCCTATAGTATCATAAAAACGCGAATAAAACCCAATACAGGTAGACTACTAACTCAATGACCACTATCTTGGAACAGAAAAAGCATAAGACAAAACGTAATTTTGAAAGAAGGGTCAAAGAGTGCTCGCCGCTAAACTGCCGGCTAGCTCAAGGAATCTAGTCTGCTGGTAAAACACTGTCGCACTACGGAAGAAAAATCAAACTCAAAACTTCCCGAAGGGTTTGGTAAAGAGTCTTAATGTATTTCAGCAGACATCGGTAGTATCAGGGAGAGGCCAGTATATATGTAAAGTCTCCAGGTCACTGGAATCCAAAGCCAATTTAACGGATTTGTTCAGAATATCTCATCGATATCCACTATTACGTAAAGAATGTAAGTTACGTCCCAGTTTTTCTGGATTATTAATCAGTTTTTGACATTTTTTAACAACATTTCCATAAAATCGAGGATGAGAAATGCCCTTTGTTATTAGCTGTTTCCGAGTCACGTCATATCTAGATATCAAATGTTCATATCTTCTGTAAAACTTCTTAAAAGTATTTAATAATTTATGAAATCTGTAACCTTGTTGTAAAAGTTTGGATGTGAGAGTAAGGTTACGCTCATTAAAATCATCAAGGGTGAGCAAATGCGAGCGAATCGTACAAGTTGGGATATATACACCCCGTAGGATGGAGCTAGGGGAACGTCGCCGTCAAGAAAGGGGAAATTAGTAATTGTAAAATCAAAATCATCCCTTTTATCATAAACTTTAGTTTTTATTTTACCAGAGTCAATGGTGATACTTAGATCCAGAAAAGGGCAGTATTTAGAATCATTGTTTGCCTTATTTAGTTTCAGTTGTTGTGGGTAAATGGTGTCAACATAAGCCAAAAACTGGGGATTGTCAATAGTAAGGATATCGTCAATATACCTGCTATTATCATTGAAAATAGAAATAAGTTTATCACTATTTGGTACAGTTCCATTTTGTAGTTTTTTCATGAATTCCCGTTCGTAACAGAACAGAAAAAGGTCTGCAATGAGAGGT
>MJUU01055564.1:46730-65501 GCA_002080025.1 Modiolus philippinarum | reverse complement strand
TTCACCCAATTTAGATTTAATCAAATTATGCGGAAGGGTTGTATAAAGTGTAGAAAAATCATAACTGTCAATAGATGAAACTGGTCTATCTATAGATTGTAATTTATCTAAAACTTCAATAAATTTTTTTACACTCCAAAAGTAATTTACACCAGAGTTTTGATATGTTTTCTCACAATAGTTTTTGACTAACTCCTTTATACAAGTGAGTGCACTGGTTAAATTGATGGACAAATTTGTGGTAGAACAATTACTTGAAGCCGAAATGAAACGATGTTTGTAGGGATTTTTGTGAAGTTTAGGAATCCAGTACATAGTAGGTAGGGTGTTATCTTTAGGTGGAACTTTGAGTGTTTCTGTATCCTTGTAATGTTGTGTGGTGAGCGTTTTCTCGTCATAATTTGTACGTTCAAAAGTGCTAGACTTTGCCAATTCGTTTTTTTTGGACATCGATATAGTATTTTTTTTCAGATGATGGCAACGTTGTTTGAAGCTTTGTCGACAGGTGCAAACACATATTTCTCACCAAGTTCTTTTAGTTTGGACTTAATTCTGTTAACAGACAGCTTAGATGGTGACTCATAATAATTTTCTTTATAGAAATTAATTTTGTTGGTGACTTTACTAATGATTTTATCTTTAAACACATTAAGAGCATGTTTGTCTGCACTTTCTCGTTTGCACCATTTTATACAATAGTTGGTTACCGAGTCTTTAATAATGTCGAAACAAGCTTGCCAGTTTATTTTAGAAAGTGGGCGATATTTAGGCCCTTTTCTAAAGAATCGTCTGACTTCTTTGTCTACAATAATTCTCAAGTCCTCCGTTAATATATGCCCACAAGGGTCATAGCGATAAGGCGAAGTGGAACAGTCACAGCTGTTAGAATATTTTTTGAGTCTTGAAAATTTCTGTCACATTTTTCTCAGAAACCACAAATCTCTGACTTCTTCAATCTGGCATGGAGTATCAGTATGGGTACCTATAATGTGTAAGAGGGTCTGGGATCCCTATGCTCACTTCCTGTTTGACTGAACTTAGAATATCCCTGCATGCCCACTTCCTGTTTGACTGAACTTAGAATGTTTTTGTGTTATTACGCAGGCGACACATGCCTTCCGTGGAAGACTTACTTATAAGTTTTACTGTATAACAGCTCCTTTAACTTATTTTACTGGAAAACAGCGCCTTCAGAAGTCTTCAGCAGTTGTATTAATATTTTGTGTTCAAATATGTTAACATCCGTAAATAATAGTTTTATACAAATTACCAGTACTATTATGATGTAACTGACAGAGTTTAAAAGGCGTTCCTTCCTGTCGCAAATAATAGGATGGACCTCAGAAGCTGCAATGAAATATGCAAAGACGTGTTATGACAACCACAACACATGACAACGTAAGTTTTGCTATGCAGCTCGGTGCACTGCAAGGATAAATTTTGCCTTGTATCTAAACGCTGTAGAAGACTACCCAACTTAAATGTTTATGTTCCTAATGATTTCAAGATATAGTGAGGCAATTATTAATTTACGTATGGTGTCACAAGAAATAAATCTACGTTATAACAGTCCGCAAAGTTAATGTCAAAAGGTTTATTCCATGTACGTTCACACCCCAGATATCAACCTAACCAATAGAAACGTTTGACGCAGTGCAAAAAAATGCTATTGCCTGACCCCTTTTATACGCTGTGATAACAGTCATAAGGCAATGTCGAATTAAGCCCATGTATCTAAGATAAGGGTTACGATTTCTTTCTAGAAGAGATAAATATTTCAAGTCTTTGGATCAGGAGTTTTGTACCTACTTACAAAATGTTGCTATGTTTGCAGGAACTTCGACGTAATAAAAATCTTCATACTAAGCTGAAAAGGTGCTTAATATTGAGGCCTTAAACATAACTATAAGTAAAATTTATCTGCACGACGCAATCATTGACTTGATGATTTGTCTTGGGGTAAAATTAGGATATTAGACGCTTGAAGTTGAGAGTGGGGGTATTGCTAGTAAGCATTGGCTCACAGATCTTTTGTTTATAATTGTTTCTTTTGCTTTTTGTTTCTCTTTGTATTCAATTGGGAGATAAATTGAAAGATGAGGCAATAGTGTCTCAGAATTTGAATATTGAGTTTAGTTTCAATTACTAATGCATTTTTTTACAGTTTTAATAGTGTGACTTTTCTTTGATTGATCAGAATTTCCTGTAGTTGTTGTGGTGAATTATTCAATTATTTTGTCATTTATTTTTGTTGCTAAGTTGTGAAGTTGATTTTCTTCCACTTTGCTGGACACATGGAGTGATGCCGTGACATTAAACTGGATGTCACATTGATCACACTCCTCTTAGGTGTGTTTATTATTTTCTTTCTCAGGTAATCTGTGCTATTTCTGAATATCTGAAAATTACTTCCCTGCTCCACTGCCTATTCAGCAGCTATAAAGCTTGTTCAAATAAATAACCACCTGTGATCCTCATTTTTATATCCTCTAAATACATCCCATATAAAATAACATTTGCTTTGATTCCATGGCAACCATTATTTGTTATTTTCATGTTGTGTTTATCCACTTACCCAATATTTGCTGCTTGTATTATACTGATGGATTCTGTTTCATTTACCACTAAATAAACATGATAAATGTCAAACATAATTCACAATCATCATACATTTAGTGTCATGAAATAGTTTGGGCATGTAGGGGAAGTCTGGACGTGAGTATGGATATTACCATTGAGAAGCAAACTCTTAAACAAAACAACAGATTATAATATCGTTGCCATTCTCTATCAGTACTTGCACATTAACATCTGGTGTTGTCACTTTTAGAGTCATATTGTCTACGTGATTCTTCTGTTGTTGTGCGAGGTGTTCTCCACATCCTTGCCCACAACTAAAACTGATCTCCTTCTCTTGTAACACATCTCTATTATTTTTTCTGGATGGTAATAGCGGATACTGAAGAAGCAAAGCTCATCATTATATTCCTTCCGTCAGGGACAGTCCTTGGTCAATTTTTTGCCTTAAGGAACCATATTCAAATGCTATCACTGCCTCAGATACTTGATAAAAGGATCATAAATTTGTTCATTTTCAAGTTTGTGTGCCAAGAAATAAACATTTTTATAGCCGTTTCCTTAGATTTTTGAAGGACATTTTTCTTGTGGAGATTTTCGTCCATTTTCGAATTATACTTTTTTCGTCCAGGCTTTAATTTTTCGTGATTTGTTCTACTAGTATCCTGCTAATGCGGGTAGTCCGTTCATAAAACGGAAAGCTTAACCGCGGACCAGTGTTTACGAACTGTGTGGAGATACGCCATGCTCCATGCTATTTATATATTGTAACGACAGCACGAGGCTTAAATTCCTGCCCCTACACATTTTCCACTTTCTATTGGCAGTCATAACTCATTGCCTCGGTCGGCCTTCCCGTCCTCATACCTCTTCCTTGTTTTACTTATATTTTTTTAATTTATAAATTTTTTTCTTCTCCTGATATAGCTGAAATATTGCTCATTGGGCGTAAAACTCTATCAATCAATCAATCAATCTTGCCTTTGTTAATCAACTCGAATTCCACTTTCCCGACAATCTATGGTAAGTCAAAAAAATTTCGGCGCATCTGGTCAGTTGCGGCAGATGCGTGTAAAGATTTCAGTTTGTAGTCTATTACCACTCAGAAAACGATCAACAATTCATGAACGTGGAAGATTTGCAGATAATTGATACTTAACATCAGTCTTACTATATGAACTTGCTACCTTTTTATAACCCGTATTCATGCTTTTATGAATGTTGTTTTTATACCATGATGTAAAAGGTCTTCTTTTTTAGGTCATCTTTGGAATACGCCGTTAAAGGAGGACCCTTAATTTACAGACTTTCGGCGAAGAGATTCTTCAACTGCTTTTGTTGATGTTGTATGAAGAAGCTACGTGATGTCATGAATATAAGCAATTGTGTCGTCGGATTTCCCCCATACTTTTAAACCAACAGCTTATGTCCATTTTTATATGGTTTTAGCACTGAACATACTTGGCTTACAAGAATTTCCTGATAGCATGCTCAAGATCTTTCAAAACAAGAAGAGTGGCTTTTTAAGATAGGAAATGTTTGATGACAATGTTCCACAATATGTCGTGAAAGACATTTTATATTCTTTGTCACAAAATCAACAGGGACTGTAACACAACCTTCAGTTAAAAAATACAAGAACTGATACAAAGATTGTCTTTATTGTCAGTAGTATCACAAGACAGGAGTACTTGACTATAAAACTATTTCTGGATAGGCAAAAATAACCATCGTCTCAAATCGGGATAAATTGTCATGTCATGAAGACCTTCAATAATTTAAAATACTTTGATATTTGCCCTGCAACCCATTACTAGCCGCTTGTTTGTACACTGTTGCCTTACCGATTTCTGTTTTATGTTATAAAGTATAGATAGCTAAGTGTGTCTGTATTCTGAAGGAGTCTCACTATTGTCATTGCCATGAGGTCTGGGTACATAATGTCCATTCGTGAAAACTCGTCTCTAGAATTTATAATCTCCTTTGGTATCCCCCTTGGGCTTGCTTAAAATATCTGCGAGCAAATACAACTGGATTTGTCTTTGGAATGCCAGTCTTAAGTTATCCACATTTACCAACCTCAGGACCAATCATTAGACTTATGCTTCTAGTCATCATCAGTTATCAGACAAAACATCACTTTAACCGATGTGGTGGAATTGACGATAATTTGTCTTGGTCTGGGTCAATAAGAATGGACTGTTCTACCTTGTTGTCTAGCATTCATCCTTTCCAACACTCTTTTGTACTGAAATGAACAAAACTACCGATATTTCTTCCACAGGACGTGATACTGGAACTGACTCTGGTGCCTTAAACAGCAGACCCTTTACGACAATATTAAAGAGAGTGTTAATACGGAAATCGGTTTCAACTGGAACAACATTTTTCAGTTTAGTATTGTGTGTTACCCTTTGGTACTTTGTTTTGAAATATAAACCACTGAGTAAATATTCCTGCTGCTGTCCATTCGTTGGCGTTATATGTAAAATGGTTGATGATTTAGACCTTAAAGCAACAAGAATGTTAACTTTGATCAATAACGCGTGGTCTTTTGTTAGTGCTGGTCATGTTGACGGCTAACAGGGCTGTGATGCATTCTTTGATTTTTTGCTGCCTATTACTTCTTTTGTCATCTTGTATGGCGCAGTAGCAGATGCAAGTATCATCATCATTGTTACTGCCATCTGCGTTTTAAGTCTTAAGTATATCTGGTAGAACAGTTGATGTCTAGTCAGTTGCTGCCTGTGTGCCTGTATATCGCACCCATCACATTGTCCTGGATAAAGTGAAAAGGGTAATGTTAACGTGAACACTTTTGGAACTATAGATTTTGCTCTGTTTATGCATATGTTCAGTTAACATAGATTTTAATTAATAAATAACCTCACATCATATTTTTTATTGCCAGGTTTCAAGTTTATGTAGTGTTTGATAAAGATGTGCAGCTTCCCTTTTCAACATGTGAGTGCATTGTGTTTTCCTTCTTAATCCCCATAAATATAAATTTTATATAACCTCCCCTTGTACATAAACAACTAATAAAAGTAACCAAATTTTTTTTATTACTATTTGTTCTAATACTACAAAAGTAAATGATAAATATAAATTATCTCCCTTTGTATGTATGTATTCCAATGTTATCCACTTTCGTATCTCCCTTTTACTATGAATTCAATAAAGTACTTTAATAGTCTATGCAAAAACTCATGCCCAACCTTACCAACTTGTCTTTCTTATCTCGGTTATTTCCCTGAGCATTCAGGTCTCTTCGGTATTTTTTTTATAGTTTTTCTATTGTTTTTTCAAGTCTTCTGATAACTAGGGTATCGGCCTTGTCGTTTCCTTATTAGTTTGTTGTTTTAATCTCCGTTGTTTGCATTGTTGTCTCCAATACCTGTGTTATTTTCTTCAAGATTTCAAGATTTATTAAATAAATATGCTCACAGACGCACGACATGCGTACCCTTACCAAAATCTGAAGTGTGCAGCAAACTTGCTGCAAAGTTGCTGCAAACTTCCCGCAACCAAATCGATGTGCAGCTACAGTGTGCCAGAACTGAACTTGATGGTGCCGCTAGCTGCACACTTGTGGCGCACTTCCCGCACACTGTAACCTGTGTGCAGGAAGTGCACCACAAATGAACAGAAAAATAACATTGTGTGCCAGAAGTGCACAGCTTTTGATTCTGTGTGCAGGAAGTGTGCCGTAGTCTCTGCACATGTGCAGAATTTAAAAAAATGGAGCCAAGGGAAGGCAGATGCTGCAACAACAAAAGGAAAACAATTGTTTTTGTGTGAGAAATCTTGGATTAAATTGAGGGAAATACATATATGGAAGGTAAATGGATCTTTTTATAGTGTTTTGTACAATTTTTTATAGTTTTAATCTGTTAAATATTCTGTTTTAATTGGTAAGAGAAAAACAATTTAAAAGAGGAAGGGTGACCTGCTTTTAGATTTTTAATGGAAAACAGCTGCTAAGAGTTTGAATGGATTATAATATTCTATTATCATAGTATACAAAAATAAAGTATGCTCACACAGCTGGTATATTGATAAGAACATTAGACAATAAAATGAAGTGCAATACACAGGGGGTCTAAATGGGGGGTCCCTTTCCCGTAATCCCGGATATATTTTTTATGATTTTTCCGTTTCACGAGCGGGAAAATATTTAACAAAGACTCTTAAACAATCTCCCTTTTCCCGGTTCACGGAGATTTTTTTCAGCGTTTCCCGCTTCACGCCCAACACCCTTTCCCGTTTTCACAGGCACTTTTTTGTGACGATCCCATTTCACGTTCACTTTAAATGGCCAATCCCGCTTCCCGCTTAAACCCACTACACATGGTAAGGTCAAAGTGTAACCTTTCCATGAACTGTGAGCAGGAAGCGTGCAGGAACTGTGTGCAGAAAGTGTGCAGAAACTGTGTGCAGGAAGTGTGCAGGAACTGTGTGCGGGAAGTGTGCAAGAGCTGTGTGCGGGTAGTGTGCAAAAAACTGAAGGGAGATGCATTGGAAGTGTGCTGCAAACTTGCGGCACACTGTGTGCCGGAAAACTCATTTGCATGCGAAAAATGAACTTGCAGCAAAGTTGCTGCAAACAGTGTGCAGCAAGTTTGCTGCAAAGTTCCTGCAAATTTGCTGCTTATATGTACTGGAAGCCTTATATTTTGGTAAAGGTAACAGGAAATAACATTGTATTAATCACAAATGACAAATTGAGAGAAATGAACAGTAAATTTACAATAATATCAGAGGGAAATAATACATGTGCAAAATTAAATAAAATATAAAAACAATATAAATTTTTAATATAATTCCCTATCATATAAGTAAACAAATTCATCGTTTTCACGTGGTACATTACTCCACACACGTGGTTTGCAATGTTCTAGTTCAGTGATTTGTTATATTGGACAAGGTGTGTGTTATATTCCAGGTACTATAGATTGCACTCTAGTTAATACCCACAATGCAAATTCCCATAAGAACTCCCTTAACAGCAAATGCTGTCCCTCAGAAATGAAGAAGTTTCTAAAAAGATTCTTATGTTTCTTTGAAAAGATAACATGTACCACCTTTTTCCGAGAATAGAAAAATAGGGTTGTGTGGCAGTTTTCCCCTTTGTATATTCCAAAATATTGACCTTTTAGCAACGTACATTTTTTATCGAAAATTACTTCCCTGCTCCACTGCCTATTCAGCAGCTATAAAGCTTGTTCAAATAAATAACCACCTGTGATCCTCATTTTTATATCCTCTAAATACATCCCATATAAAATAACATTTGCTTTGATTCCATGGCAACCATTATTTGTATGTACTGCACAGGAATATGCATATTCTCCCAAAAAGAGGAGTGGCTTGTGAATTGTGTTTGTTTACCTTAGTACAACCTGTAAATAATGCAGAGCACATGTTATATATATTCAAAACAATTATACAAATTCCTGATTTTTATGCAACTTAATTTTGTATTTTGAAACCACTATGGGTCGATGTCAACTCCTTGAAGAACGTGTGCAATATAACAAAGTTCATTGTTTAGGTCTATTATGTAACTTCGGTATTTTGGTATTTTTAGATTACACATTTAACTATTTACTTCGACAAAACTGTTTATACCGACTGACGGCGGAATCAAGCAGCTCCTAATTTCTTCTTCACTTTCAGTAACGGGAGTACATGTAGAAATGTTACAAAAAAAGTATGAATGTTAAATATTTGCAATTATATAACTTTAGAATATTTTCACCGATTTCAATAATGACTTTTTTTTATTTAAAAAGAAAAATAAGAAAAAAATCTATCCTTTTTTTCATTTTGAAACAGAATCAACCATTCCCGTAATACTTTAGACCAGCTATGCGTACAGTTTCACTACATCAATGCGCACAGTAAAAAAAGTGTTGCACTTAAATACGACCTACAGTAAAACACAGCGTACAGCTACAATAATCACCCCCGTTGCTATACCCTACATCGTACATTCAATTTCTGTTAATGGCAGCTTGTAATCATCATTTGCTATCTTTGGACACAGTCTTTTGGGAGAAAAATAACAGCAAATCAGAAATAGTAAATTTATAAAGAAATAATTCGCGACTGACAATATCTGCGTTGATATCCATTTGTATTCATCTCTCTTGCACAATAAAGCGTTAGTTTCCAGGTGACATGATATTGAAGAAATTTGGGGGGGGGGGAATCGGGATAAAAATCTGATAAGTATTTTCTTCAGATAAAGATGAAGTTCATTCATGGATATCTTGTTTATTGCAAATCAACAATGCGCCACCTGACCAACATCATTTTATCGGGTACAGTGATCATATAGGGTGTTGTATGGATATTTGTAACTTTGGTACCCGATATAGGTAATAGTAATAATAACAGACTGTTCCGTTGACCACATCCCTGGAATACACTGATTTGAAGGTAAAATTAATAATCCAACAATTTAGCTGAAGCGGATAAACAGTCTTCTATTTCTTTTCCAAGTTTTAAAGTAGAATAACTTTCATTATTAACATTAATAAAAACACGTCTTCTCACCACTGTTAATTTGAAACGAAAGACCGCACCAGTCTGTTATATGTTTACATGTAATGACAACATCATCTAGGAAACATGTAAACATACTCTTGACAACCATGTAAATATTTCCAATGATCGATTTAGTTTATTTAAAACTCATGTCCCTTTGAATAGCATATTGTAATCAATATGTCTTTACATTGCAGCAAGAATAATCAATGTGATGTCAGTATTACATAGTAATACATAATAATACATAATATACTGTTTATTGATAATCTATATTCAACTTTAGTTTCTGTAATTCATTGTGTATTACCGGTAATTAATTTTATTTTTTTTTCATTGTGTATTACTCAGTAATTCATTTAATTTTTTTTATTGTGTATTGCCCAGTATTTCATATATATATATTTTTTTTTTATCACATCCATCAAATTTCTTTTATTCACTGAACTCCCGGATATTTTTTCATTTGTGTTTTAGACCAGTCAGAAATTCTTTCTGTTCGCTGAACACTCGGATTTTTTTTTTTTTAGGTAGAGGTGCTAAAAACTTTTTTTTGTGCCTGAACTTCCGGCTATTTTTTTTTTTTTTGAGGGTCAAAAAATATAGGGTTTTTTGTGCTGTTTTTGCGTTTTTTGACAAAATTTTTGTCTTTTTTAGGTCTTTTTTAGGGTTTTTTAGGGGTCAAAATTTTTAGTAGTATATGAAATGGGGTTGCGCTAGACAAGCCCATTTCATATACTACTTGTAGTCGCCATTTATCAAATACAAATTTGAACATTGTCCTAGTTTCATGTTGTTTGCTGCCAATGGATCCATCCCAGGTCCCGTTTCTCAGGCCAAAATGTAACCGAAGGCTGCCAGTTGTTTGACTTTGAAAAATCTCCGAAGGAACTTTTTTTTGTGTTAAACAGAACTAATATCTATTCAGAATTTAATTAAAATAATTTTGATTAAATTTACCGTCATTCAAAGAGTTTAGATTAATTATTATAAGTTTCGTTTTTTCAACAAATTTGCAATTTTTATCAATTCTCACATTCGCCAATCAAATCAATATTCTTGCGTGTATTTCATTCATATCATGTACACACCCGATATGAGCGAAATACACGATTGAAATGATTTATTTCGTTCATTCAGTGTAGATGTTCCGTGTATAGCGTGTATGTATGCAACTAATCGTTTGAATCGTGTATGAATGCAACGAATCGTTTGAAGCGTGTATGAATGCAACGACTCGTTTGAAGCGTGTAATTCATTCCGTTTTCCGTTCGCTCCTATCGCGTGTACACTCCGTTCGCGTTCCATTCATGTTGTAACGTTGAGCGTTCAACCAAATGTATCTGTCACAAGAATACAAAAGTAGTGCGAGTTAGTTCAACCATTTACCAGTTTAATATTAAGTCCTATAACCAATACTTTTCGAATTAAAATCATGATGAAAAATCTCATTCCCAAATAAAAACAGGGATGTCTTTCGTTTGTTAAGTTGTTTATGTTAAAGTACGTAGGTAAAGTAGCTTACTTGGATGTCTCAAACAAGCGTTTTATATTTTATATGCGAGATATTAAGCGTTTCATACTGATATCACAGTCAATGGAAATTATGTACTTAGCTAGCCCTCAGCATCTACGAGCATTTGTCAGGACAGTACCCATGTTTATTGTCATCCTATTTTATGTACTTTGTTGTAAATGTACTCGTTTTGATAAGTTTGACTTTTTGCTAGTTTGATTTGTACTGTGGGTCTTCTTGTGTATTTATTTCTTAGGCATTCAACATATATAAGGGAGGTTTGGATATAAAAACAGATTTAACCACAACTCAATTTTTTCGCCTGTCCCAAGTCAGGCATATGTTGGTCATTGGCTTGTCCTTGTCTTTTTATAAAATGTTAGTTTCTTGATATTCAGGTTATTGGATGTGGTTTGTTTTTCATTGATTTATTCATTTGTTTTTACATTTTTGGAACCATTTAATGCTTGCTATATGGTTTGAGGTTCTTCACTGTGTTGAAGACCGTACGGTGACCCCTAGATGCTTTGTTTTGGGTCGTTTGAACCTGTAGATGTGATGTCTACTTGACATATACCCATTTCCTTTCCTTTTCATATTTATAGGTGAGACCCGAAAACAATTGGTGTCCTTTGCGTTTCTGTAGCCCTAATTTATATCAGTTCCATTCTAGTCATAAATGAACTCTGAAGTTAGTTTATAAAAACTCAAGTTTTTCAGACAACAAAAAGGACATTGGACAACCGTAACAATATAAATATTCCCTTTTAAAAGCTGGGGTTAAAAGATATTGTTGGTTTTTTTTCAGTTTTACCTTTTTGGTTCCTATTATCTCTTGAAGCAAATGCAAGTCAGATCGATTCATGTAGTATAGGTCGGGAAATTTTCAGAAGCATTGTCCAAATCTAAAATATATTAACGAGTTTCACCCCACCGCAATTTTTGCGCTTGTCCCAAGTCAGGAATATGTTGGTCATTGGCTTGTCCTTGTCTTCTTATAAAATTTTATTTTCTTGATATTCAGTTTATTGGATGTGGTTTGTTTCCATTGATTATTCACTTTTTTTACCTTTTCGGGGCCATTTAGGGCTTACTAGATGGTGTGAGGTTCCTCACTGTGTTGAAGACCATATGTTGACCCCTAGATATTTTGTTTTTGGTCGTTTTAACCTGGATATGGGATGTTGTCTCCTTGACATTTACCTCATTTCCTTTCTTTTTCATATTCACATCAACAGTCAATATGTAAATCATAAAAGATACCAATCACAACAAATATTTTTTATAAAAAAGGAGTAATCTCCTTCTACCCCAGGTCTAATACTTTAATACATTGGTATAAGCAACAACGTCGGTATGAAAACAGGGACAAATTTTAAACGAAAAATTAGCATAAAAGACTGACCATTTACAAATATAATGGCAATGGAATCTTTTTTCACAAAGAAATTCATATGAAAAGCGCCAGATCTTCTGAACTAGACATGAAAGTTATGGCCCGAACACGATTGTGTGAGAGGCAGAAGCAGTAAAATAATAAGAATTCAGAATATTTATTCAAACGGGAGACACAATCAAAATAGAGAATATGCATTTCATTCCTTATTTTATGTATTAAGAGACAATAGTGAAAATTTTGTAGCACAATTTGGTTGTCGCATCGTTGGATTTTTTTATGTATAGCCATTTTTACTTTAGGCTGACAGAAAGTAACAGGAAATAAATATTATGCAGTTCTTCTTCTGTATAGTTTAAATCAAATCTGTAAACTCAAAGGAAGTAGTTCGCACGTAGAGGGCTTGTCTCTGGATATATAGTAAATGAAGAAATATCTGTAAAATATGACACATATTTTATAAAAAAGGAAAAAAAAATGATGTGTTATAAAACAAGGAAAGCATAACAAAAATACGTTAATATATAAAGCATTACAGATAAAAAAATGTTAATTATTTCAACCGAAAACAAAACGATACATTATTACTGCTAGATTGTGACTTGAATATTATCTGCATGAAAATTTATATCATTTAATTTATGATGATAAATAAACATTTTTTTTCAAATAATCACCATCTTCTCAGCATTGATTTGAAAATAAACAAACATACTTTTCCGTGTCTAAAACGCTTTGTGTTCAATTAAATCCGTGGTATATTTACACTATATATATATTCATGGATATTCCGATATCTTCATATTAAAATATGCAGTAAGAAATAAATATTGAACCTACAAACATTTTCATATTTACTTTTATTTTTAAATTTATTATAGTTATAATGTCTACCTAAAAATATACTTACAATATCATATTTAAGTATCTTTGCTTATTTTTCCCCTCAAAGTGACATACAAATAAACAATTTGCAATTACCGCTGTTTGTATTGTATGCTAATTAAGAATGTAAAATGTCAAGGGGATATTTAAAACTGTGTAGATTAAAATTGTATCGCTTTACCTTTTCCAGTAATTTTAATGTGTTCAATTGGCGGAACGGCGTTTATTATTTTTTTCACTCATATTTGTCCCATTGTAAAAATTTGCTGTAATAAAAGAACTGAAATATAAGCTGATTTTCCCACGAGTTTGTCCCTAATTTTTGATATTTTACCTCTGTTTGTAACCAAGGGTAAAACATTCTGCACAAAAGTCCACACGTGGTAAAATCAGTATACAGTAGGGTGCAAATGTCATCTTGAACCAGTCATAAAATTTCCTCAAAGTTAGCTAAGGATTGTTTTCAAGTTAACCGCTCCTACCTGCCCTGTTTATACAGCCCTGATCCCTCTAACCGGTTATAAATCCTAACTTCTCATACTGTGAAAGTACTTATATTCGTGGGTGCCAATTTTCGTGGATTGCACACAAGTCATTAGTTCATGGGTTCTTAAATTCGTGGTTTGAGATGTCCACAGTACAAATCAATGGGAGATTTGTATTTCGTTGGGTATCAAATTTCGTGGTTTAAGTCAACCACGAAATGCACGAAAATTGATACTCAACGAACAAAAGTACTTTCTCAGTACCTGCATATATAGCCCTTACGGTTTTTATGTCATTTAATTTTGAGTGTTTACAGATCATGAATTGTTTTTTCTGATACAGACTTTGAAATTTGAATGAAATTACTTGACTTAATTCTTGATCAATTAATTTATCCTTTAGGACAGATCAATCAGGATTCTATGGCAGATAAGAGCGGTCAGGGCTCTCTGACAGGTAAGAGTGGTCAGGATACTATGACAGGTTAGAGCGATCAGGGCTCTATGACTGGTTAGAGCAGTCAGGATTCTATCACTGCTCCAATTAAACTTAAAGTTAAATTAGGACCATTCTCATGACTATTCCCCAAAATTAACTTAGACGAGAGGTTATGTCTTCACCCTACTGTACATCAAAGCTCCCGGAAATTATTTTCTGAATAATAAATGAAAATCATTTTTGAAGACATTCCATTATTTATGAAAAACTATTCCTGTATTACTAGCATCAATTTATACTGTGAACAAACGTTCTAAGCACATACAATGAGAAAAATATCTAGTTTTTCGTCTTTTGTCAGTTATTTCTACTCTTTTGGGAGTTCATACAGTAAGTGGTTTTGTTTTGAATGTTGCGTTTTTATTTCTGTATTCTGCATCTTTCTGATGACATGTTTGTTCTGTGTTTCCTTTTTAGCCCTGTGTTTCCTTTTTAGCCATGTCTCTGAACATGGATTTTTGTAATTGCAATTCTTTTGTTCCTTCGGTATTTTACTTCTGTTGCATTATACTAATTTTTTTCAGCATACCTTTCGATTATTATGTAAGTTATACTGAATGAATTTACATAGGAATCATCTTCTTTTGAATAACAAGTCTTGGCAAACAATATTGGAAATCAACTGAAAGATCCTTGTAAATTTCAAAAAATCTTCTGAAGCATTCTTCCCCAATACTTGTTTTTTCTGCTTGTGTCCTGTGTAGTGCTAAATTATCGACTATACATCGGAATGCCCATGTTTTTACCATTCCTGTTACTACGGATGCTTTTTCAATTGGTTCTAGAAAGAAAAAGAAAAAATTACAAAGGGTCAGTATAAACACTTTTTTCATGTTTACATGATAGTTTATGAAACAAACTAAAAATGTAAAAGTGTTGTTTTTTTTTCAAAAACTTCAAATTCGTAATTCAAGGTTGTATTTAGAAATCATTTCCATTCGATTTATGTGCTATTGACTGTAAGCGAAGATTCACAATACAAAGCTTTATGTCCTACCATTAAGAATTGTTTTTATTTAAACGCTGTTATCTGTTGTCACCACATTCGATGAATAACTTCTTGACCTGTCGATCATTCACAAAGAATATTGGAGTCATCAACTTGCAAGTATTTGATTAATAATAATAATATAGCTCTACAATTTTGATTTAGGGCTGTTGCAGATTTTCTGTAAGTACTATAAGTGAGAACTGAACAAACACTCTGATACAGAATAATCCGTAGACAATGGCAACAACGGACACACAAAGATATCAAATAAGTACGTCACAGAAAAGAAAACAAAATTACGTTGATGGATAAACAACATGGGCTCAAATTAAAGCCATGGGTGAGATCAGGTGCACCGGTAGAGTAAGCCTCTCCTGCTTTTCATAAGACAGTCGTCATGTTGAACATGTCAATTCTGGTAGAGGAAACTACAATTTTAAGCATTTTAAGGTAAAACTTGTTGTAACATGGGTCACAGATATCCCATCGCAGTACACACGATAATTATGTTGACGTAAGATTTCTGCAGTCATGACGTCAAGATATAGGTAGCATATCCTTATTTAAGGATGTAGTAAGGTGAGGTTTCCGAAATTTGTAAAAGTCATTCGAATTTCTCTGGTTTTACCCAGTATTGATATGTAAAATATTTTGTCCCATTACACAAAATTTTCTAGTCATCATAGGCTTCAGCAGCTCATTTTAGGGCAAAAAGCTAAACTTTATCAGATAGTAGATTTTCCTTCCATTTGAAAATAATCAATAATGTGTCCATGTTATTCTAAGGTAAAAGTCCAAGAGAGCCTTTCCCGCCGTTTTTTTTTAATGTTAAATATCTTAAAAACCATGCCCATAACCTATCGAAATTTTTTGCTTACTTTGTTCCTTTAACAATGCTCTTTCTATTTAGGGTATTTATTTAAAATCGTAGATTTGTTTAATTTCACCTTACTACATCCTTAAGTAACCTGCATGTGAGCAACCGGGCTTTATCAAGGAAGTCACTGTATCGATCAAAGGCGTTTGATAAGCGAATGAGATGGAAGATAAAAACTCCGTATGCCGGCGCTGTTGAAATATTGCAACAAAGAAAAGGGAAGTTGTATTCCATTATTGAAAGAGAGGAGTCATCGCATTGGTCATGCAATTTGTAGTTTACCTCTGTTGTTAATTTCAAGCTGAAGTTGAAGGAGAGAGACCGATGAGGAAGTGTCTGTAGTAGCCTTAATTTTGATCACTTTTTTATTCCTATATTTCTGCTCCTTTGTTATGCATATCCCACTTTATATACATATAGATTATAACATGCCATTTTACATATCAGACCCATTATCAGCCCTAGGTCAGAATATCAGCCCGATAGCCGACAGACTCGAGGGATAATTTTGACCATGGGCTGATAAAGAGTCTGATATGAAGCATTGCATGTTACGATATTTTTATCATATGTTTCAAACCAGAAATGCATCCCGAATTTCATACGCAATCTCAAAAGTTTAATTTCAGGAATTGCAATTCTAAGTTCAAACCTTAAAACATTGAATTGTTAAAGACAAAATTTTGTTTGTGAAGCGTAATTTTACATTAATGACAACAAAAATTCGGATAATGATTCAAATATGGAAAAAATAAAATATCTATTTCTAAATACAATTAAAAGAAACAGTTCAGTGTAGTGTTAGATCTATTTTGAAAATGTTACGGATTAAGCGTGTGATATAAACCTGAAGCATTTGATAAAATGGTCATATCACACGGTTGTGAACATTTGAAGATAGTTAGACTAAATATGAAAAATCGCCAGTATTATAAAGGGGTAAAATTTAATGTTATTTTCGATAAACATATGACAAGTTATTTCAAAGCCTGTCTGGTTTTTGTATTTAGCAGTACAACCCTAACACACAGGTAAGATATAAAAATTTTCTCAAACCGACTTGATGGTGGTCTCCATAAAAATTTATAACTTTATTGATAATGTATTTGATACATATTTATTTTGGCTTCTATTTAGATCATATCTGGTTATATTTTCTCTATCAGTTTAAAATATCTTTGATCTTACTCCTCTTATTTTATGGAGCTTTTGAAACCAGTACTTTCTTTCAATTCCCTTCAACCTTTTTCTCAACTTTATATGATGATTTACTTCCACTGTCAAAATGATGCATTTGCTAATATTCTTTTTCATATATAGATGTTGATTATTCTGAATTTACACGGAGGTTGCATGATAAAATGTCGGTAATTTATATGATTTTTTATCAATATATTCGTCATTTCACCAAAAAGATCGAAAAGATCCCACCTATATCGAATAGTTTATTGTTCAAAAAGGTAGGAAATATCGAAGATTTAAGGAATATTCAAAGTGCAAGTACCTATACTTCTTTCACATCCTACTTAATAAATCTGTCAAAACATGAAAAGGAACAATGAATATTTTCTAATTGAATTAGTGTGGGCAGATCCAATGAATTACTTACAGTCATATTTTTACTGTGACTGTGTACAAAAATAGTATGGTGTGTGCAGAATGTGCGCAAAATGTACAAACATCTAAGCTATAGATGTCGTGTGTCTCGTGATAATGGTTTTGTAAAAAAGGTGATATTTCACACCATTTCTTGTGTAGATCAACATTCAGAATATGATAACATAATTTCGTTAAAATGACATTTATCATACCATAGCCGGCTTGGAATATAGTATGGGTCACAATTTCCAGGGATACAAGTTCTAGTTCTTCTACTTCAACAGCATTTTCCACGAAAGGTTTCCTCAGTTCTTCTTCTGTCCGTTGATAAGCGTCCAATCCTATGTTCACAAATTCTTTCTGTCCATGACATTTGCAATGTAAAATACATAAATTTAAGTTGTTTTTTATTTTATTCAAATGAAAATGAATACTTCATATTAAAGCTACATTTTAAAGAAACTGTCCAAAAAAGCTATCGCATAATTGGGATTTTCAAAGAATAAATTACGTTTTATATCTCTGTTAATTCTGTGATGTCACCCTCGGTTTACCTGGGAGATCACACTATAAGTGCTTTAGTTCTGAATGTTGTGTTTTTGTTTTTGTGCTTTGTGGCTGTCTTATGTCTCTGTTTATGCCATGTTTCTAGTCTGTCTTTAATTATTTTGTAATGAAGACATTATTTGATCTTCAGAGGTCTGCACCTTTATTTCTGATCACAGGTACAAATCCGTTTACCACGCCTCGCAAACATAATGTTGCAGCTGTCTAAGAGGTTTGTTGTTGCTCTGTTCTGTAGCGCATCCTGTACACGAGTGGGATTTTTTCTGATACTTATGTCTGTGTTGCCTTTGTAGAGGACATGTTATGTTACAAGCACCGGGAA
This sequence comes from Modiolus philippinarum, assembly GCA_002080025.1. Taxonomy (NCBI): domain Eukaryota; kingdom Metazoa; phylum Mollusca; class Bivalvia; order Mytilida; family Modiolidae; genus Modiolus; species Modiolus philippinarum. The sequence goes on along the minus strand of MJUU01055564.1, from coordinate 47,235 downwards.
AGCGAAGTGCCACTACATTTGAACATGTTTGAATATCAACTGCTTGTCAATGTGTCGTTTAAAACTATGAGCCGAACGCCAGAAGAACATGATGCAAACGCTAAATGTAAGATAAAAATTGTACCACATTAAAATGCGTTTGGTGGGCGCTGACAGCATATATTTAAATCGGAAACTTGTTAAATCGACTTTAACTAAGCTTAATTCTGACGCTTACTTAATTAAAAGAAATCATGCTAGAAAAAAGTTACTATCAAGTCAACAGGGTAAAGTTTACCCTTTCATATTTTACAGTGTGCTCCTTGTTAATTTAGAAAATAAAACGAGCTCAGTGATCCATGTTTTTTATGACAGATTTCAGATGAGAAGAAAGTTGTCTTCAAATGTTCAGATTCATTATAAAATCTAATATACCTATTGGATGGTTAAGGTACAAGCCAAAACTTTGACGGGTCCAACAAGATTTAATTCAAAAATCGTAGGAATTTTTTTTTTTTTTTTTTTT